>CM062269.1:7846906-7931906 GCA_031216635.1 Dissostichus eleginoides | reverse complement strand
GTCGCTGTGTTGATGTGTCCCTCGTCCATTTTAGAGGACGACAGATCCATACCAGTGTGTGTATGTGTGTGTCTGTGTGTTTCTGTGTGGGTGTATAGCTGTTACAAAAATATGTGCACTTTGCAATTCCTTCATTTATTGACTAGTTATTGCAAGAAGTTTGGCCTCAAGTGTTTGCGATGCATAATAAATGTCAACACAGTTTATGCCTCTGAAATGATTGTGCAGAGAATAAATCTCTCTAATGATGTGAAACTGTTCTATATTAGTTGCAGGCGCCTCCGGAGCCATAGGAGATATGTATTGGACATTGTGGTAAACCATTATGTGAGTATTTGTGTGCCATTTAACTGCCTAATTACAGGTGTCCTGGGGTGTGTGTGTGTGTGTGTGTTTGGGGAGTATTGAATGAGACAGACAAGGAGGAAGGGGTGATGAGGAGAACAGCAGGGTTTCTCATCAGCAAGCTGTAAATGGTCCCATCGCCCCCACCGACACACACACACACACACACACACACACACACACACACACACACACACACACACACACACACACACACACACACACACACACACACACACACACACACACACACACACACACACACACACACACACACACACACACACACACACACACACACACACGTATTCGCAGTGTGGTAATTGCCGCGCCGGCTCATTTGAGCTTGTCATTTCTCCCGATAAAACTGCAGTATTAAAAATGACAAAAGATTGATATGGACTCTCTTTCTCACACCGCTCTCAGGCGAGGGCGGGGTTGTTGTTGCAGATCCTACAGGCGAGATAGTGATTTCACACTTTTTGTTTTGCAGAGCATGAACAGCGAGATGTTGCGTAAAACTAAGAGGAAAAAAAAGTTTGGGCTCGGAGTTGTTTGGGTGCAAACAATGCTGTGAAAATACAGACTGCTGAAAACACCCTGACATACTGTCTGTGTGTGTGTCTGTTCATATCTGTTACATATCCAGCCATTATGATCCACAAAGACTAGTAAATAAAGGTTTAAATCAGAAAAAGATTCATGTAGTGTATAATGGTGCATGTATGAACATAGTATGGGGAATTAAGCTGAAAAAAATTAGCAAAAATACAAGATATATAATTATACTAAAACTAAATACAGTAAAATATGACAAAGTATACGAAAAAAAAAATGTAGATGCAGTATTTTAGAATTTTAAGTGGAGAGCTGTTCAGTTTAAAAAAGAAAAATATGTCTTTAATACTACTGCTTATTTCATTACAGTTAGGGGAATTAAGTCGGGGTGAAAAAATATAACTATTATAAATAAATATTTAAGAAAAAGACAAAAAATTGAGAACAAAGTGTACAAGAGTGGTAGAAATATACTGTATGTATAGTACTTAAACAAATATGTAAGGTATGTGCAGTATATTGTAATTTAAAATGGAGAGCCTACTGTCTCTTTGTCTGTCTGTTCCTATTTGTTACACATCCAGCATTGACTAGTTACTAATAGGTTTATTGGTAAAAACAATAAAATCAGCCGAACGCTTTGGGAATATCAGCAGAGGGCATCATAATGTCACAGCTCATCCATAACCATATCATCATCACCCATGTGCTGAGGAAATAGCCCGTTTTTTACATTGAACATCAGCAAACGGGGGATGAGAGACACGGCGGAGTTAATTGGGAGCGGTGTTTGGACAGAATAGTAATACGGCGTTACGCAGAGAGAGCGGAGAGACGCCTGGCCTCCAAATGAAGGGAAGCAGCGCGTTCACAGTTCATTACCACTCCTCCTCTCGCGCTAATCAAAACGCAGAGCTCTACAACGTGTCAACAAGGAAGTGTTTCATTTTTTACTCAGAATATACAGATGAGTGTGTGCTTTTGTGTGTGAAGGAAGGCGGGGTTGGCCATGTTGTATTAGATCTTGTACAAGTGTAACTGTGAGTGAGGGTGTAGACAATATGTGGTTAGGAGTGTGTGTCTGCATTAAAGTGTGTGTGTTTGTGAATGAAACTGAAACACATTTCTATTTTATAACACCTTAGAAACACACAACTGAATGATACGTAACAAATCAACTGAAAAGGCTTTTAAGCAGGTAAGCTGGTTAGATCAACTATTCAAAAGTGAAGAAGACATTTGGACTGGGTCAAATGGTAAACAGTTTTTGCTTAGGAAGGTTTCTAATGGAGCGAAATTACCCTCTTATGTACTATGATAAGCGCTGTTCAAATTCTCTAGATGACAGGATCAATATCAAATGACTTTTTTACTTTCAACACTATAAAACCAAAATGCAAACTATGAACGTTATGCTAATTACCCTAAAATCTTCAGCATTTCATGAAGTTTCTTAAGCTATTTTCTTAATTTAACAGTTTCAATGGTGTAATACACGGTAGTAGATGTGTAGGTCTAACACGGTATCTATATATTTCATAGTAATGTTAATATTGTTTATTCAAATGGTCCATACAATCATATTTATTGGATTCATGTCGATTAATACGAGTGTACAGGAGCCTTCCTTGTTAACTTTCATTCTAACCTTGTTAATGAAGTAAATATGTGCGTTTATAAATCCCACGTAAAACAACATGATAAGAATAGCCGGGGCGAAGCATTTAGATACACTTGTGGTGGTTATTTTTACCGAAATGTCGAGTTTTTACTCTGCAGACACCCATCAATAACCTTCGCTGGCACATCATCAATTCCAGAGTAAGTCGTATTCTCTTAGCATCGCAGTTGTCTTTTCCTTTTTCTCTAATTAACCCTATTAGGTTTTTCCCGGACGTTAAGGAAAAGTGGGTAGGGAAAGACTTAGACCTTTTGATACTATAACACTGTTGAAAATACTTACATTAATAACACTTAATAAGTATTCATTGTTCTTGCATAATTCTGTCCAGATAAACACTCATATGTGGATCTTTATGAAACAATCCTCCTCCATCAGACTTCAAACCAGCAGCAGTTGAAGCTCAGCAACTAATTTCTGCTTCTCTCAGGGCTAACTCCGCTTATTAGCTGGAATCAAATGATCCAGTTCGTATTGTGCCACAGGCAGGCCGAGCACAGCGGAGCTCAGTGTGTGCGTGTGACTTGAAAGAATGAGAAACAGAAAAGGAGAGAGGGAAAGAGAGAAAGAGAGAAACAGAACAGCAAAATTCCATTAGAGGAATCTGAAGGCATCACGCATAATGGATGGGCCTCGGCCTGCGCCTGAGACACTGTGAGGCTCAAAATTAAAAGTATTTTTCAACTCAAATTGTGCCCTGAAACAATCTTCACATGTGAGACGAGAGCCATTTCCTTTCAAGATGGCGGCTGATTAATTCTAACTGACCCTGAGACAGATACGTACTCGTTTTGTTGTATCGTGCTTTGAACTCATCCTCTAAAGGCGTACTTAGTCTATATGTTATTCCATCATATATTGTAATGAGAAATCAAAGTCAATGTTCAGGACTTTTAGGATTTTTAGTGTGATGTCCTAATGTCATTTTCAAATAAAATGTAACACCTAAATGCCGACAAAAGGCAAGGAGATTAAATATAGTTTCGATTTGCAAAATACTGAGAAAAAAACGTAGGACGAAGATAGTTTTCAGAATCTTTCACACCTAACCTGTTCAGTTTGGTTTACCTGGCTAATTAATACTGTATTTAAAGGGGCCCTATTATGCTTTTTGGGGTGTTCCCTTTCTTGTAGTGTGTTATATAGTGCATGTAAATGGTCTGCAAAGGCAAGAATGACTGTGTTTCTCTCCCACACACTCCCCCATCTGCTTCTCATTGTCATTTGATCAATACAAAATCAATTTAAAAAAGAATTATGACTAACTTTTGAGTACGCTGGCTAGATAGCACAACATGCACTACAGTTTTAAGTATTTCTTACTAATTTCTTTATTCAATATAAACATATCTTCTTCTCTCTCAATCACCATCTTATTCACTGCCTTCATAACAAAGCAAAGTTGCCTTTTAATGATGAGTCAATTCCCTGAAATGTGAAAGATACACCATTCAGAGTGAAAGGAAAATATGTTTCCGAGATATGTGCCGTGTTAGGCATAGCGTAACATGCACGGCAGGTTTTTGTACAATATTATCTCCCCTTCTACTGTTTCAATCACCAAATCAAAGATGACTTGTAATGATTTCCACAAAAACATCTTGTGACTAAACAATGCAGAGTTACAATCATGCATTCCTGTCTGGTGTTTGTGTCCCTGAACCTGTCCCAACAGGGGTCAGATTCCTCCTCCTGGAATCAAAGGCACCTTCAACCCTGCTCCTTGTCATTTGTGCCTTTTGTTTCCACATTCTCCTCCGTCAGCTACTATGTGGAGCTCATTTGCCCTCCAAGGTTGTTAATCCTTCTCCCTGGCATTTGGGCAGTCTCCTCAGTGAGAGCTGGCCCTCATTACTCTCCGCTGAGTTCTTTTGGCCTTAAGGCTGCAGTTTTTTGTCCTCCGTTTCCCAGTCCCCGTCTCCTTGTCATGCTGTGGGCTCAGGCCTTATCTCCCTGGTCCACAAAGCTCCTGTGGATGTGTGGCGCTATCCACTCGCAGCATGTTGTTACCAATCATCTCATTCCCACGTCGGTGAGGGCAGAACATTGTGCCAACCTGCCCCAACAATTAGGACATGAAGAGAGTGTGTGGTGCAAAGCTGCAGGGACTGAGAGAGGTTCTGTACATACAGCCGATAATGCTGTTATTTAATGCCTTAAATAAGCCCGGATGGTAATTATGAAATACAAGACTTAAATGTCAATATTATAAATACCCTAGTCTCAGTATGGAGCGATTAGCAGATGTGTGGAATCACAGATGATCACAACAGATTACATGTGAGGAATTCAATTCACGACTCAAACAGCTGAATGCAATGTATTTTCAGATAATGACAAACGTTATGAAATACACGAGGACAAAGACCTGCCTTTGTGCTTGAGGTGGCATAGAAATAAATAGAAAACCGAGAGAAAATCCATTTCTCGCCGCATATGAAGTCTGCACATCGCTGTAACGGCGGTGAAAAGCTTGCAGCTAAGTCATATTTGTGATAAACACAGTGTCACAAATTTAATATGGACACATACAGTAAATGGACAAATAAATTCTGTCACAAGTTAATCTGCATTTTGCTAGGTCATTTCCGATTTGGCATTCAGCGCCCCTCGATCCAATTTAAAGAGAATGTCTAGTGTCAGAGAGAGGGGGGAAATTTATTCCGAGCCAATAAAAACCAGGGCGCTCGGTGAAAATCACCATCGGCAAGTCATTAAAAGTGGGAGAGGAGCTGGGTGTGTGGAAATGGCTCATCGGCTCCCCGGGTGCTACTCACAACAAGAGACCTGGACACGTAGGCCGCGCTCTGATGAATTGAGCCATAAAGGTGATTGGCTCAAATGAAAGTCTGCGCCTCTGAGGCAAGAACACATCCGTTTGATTTGAATACATCACCGCGCCGGAGAAAAGGACGGCGTGCTCAACCTGGAAGAAAATGTAACAGGGGCACAAAACAAGAGATTTGCACAGCGGCTCAGAGTGAATTCCAACATCAAACCTGGCTGGCAGTGGAGACAAACCCAGCCTGTGGGAAACATAAGCCTTCATTACCGTGCTGCTACCGGTTGTCAGGTTAGGAATGCGAGGCCTCGGGTGCAATGTGCGATTTTGGAGCAGCGGCTGCCTGCTAATTACCAACCTAGGCAACACGCAGCCATTAAAAACGCAACCCCGAGTGTCTGCTGAGCTAATTTGTCTAATTACATCTTTGTAACTTATGAAAAGACCTAACATTACCCTGAAGGCTTGCTTTCGGAGCGGGAGCCGTGTAGATGGTAAATGAAAACTTTGCTGTGTTACTACGCTTTCTCGATAGCTGCGAGGCATGTAGGGAGGATGGTGAGGGGGAGGTGGCAGAACCCCTGTTGGGTGATGCTGTAACTATTTCTATATCCCCGAGACTCCTCTCCCATGGGACAGCCACCCACATCCCGCCGACAAGCCTCTTGTTTATTTTGCTCATCATTAATGTGGCATTTTTTTTCTTCCGAATTTATCAACAAAACCAATATTTGGTGCCAGTTATGTGAGCGCAGGATTCCAGTCAGTGTAATAGATTGTGACTGAGCCGTCACCGCCGTGAGGGCCTATGGCAGCTCTGCTAACAAGCATCTCTAATGGGGGGAGGAAAGGGGGTGGGTCCTCCCTGACATGTGTCAATTTACTGAGATTTGACATGACAACATTTTTTATCAATTACAGTGATTGCGAAATGCGATTGCTATGAATATTTATTCCTCTGGGTTTCCACACATGTTGTCGAGCAAGTCAAATCACTGTGTTTGCTCGTTAATAACTTCGACACTCAATCATATCGCCTCAGCTTGAATGACAGCAATGAAACAGGGCACATTAAATCAGAGATGATCAGGGGTAAAGGAGAATAGTCATGACAGACTCAGAGAAACAACAAACAGGAAGATGCCATCTCACACCTTACTTCCTCCTTCCTCTTCTCCAGAGCAAGAAGGGCCTGTTCCCTGCGATAGCATCTCAGAGTTTCAACACAGCAGCTCCCAGGGGCCGGGCATTCGGCTATTTTTGGGATTGAGATCTCCTGCCTACGTTTCGGCCCCTGGAGTACTCCCCCCCCCTCTCTATACTCGGCAGCTGACCTTAGTGCTGCCCAATGCCAGGAGACACCACTGTGAGGGTTTAAATTATTAACCACGGAGGAAAACATGGGATTTATGTATGTATGTGTGTGTTCGCCTCAAGACACTGAAACTAGCCTAACATGCTGTGAATGGATCAGACACTTTTCTACATCCAGGACATGGTTGTACCCTCACTGAGAGATACCACTCTACAAAAACACACCTGTTTGCTATAGATGAGAGCAACCCATTTGGGTACTTTCCCTCCACGTCATGACCGCGTTCCTGTTTGGATTAAAACATTCCTTGTCATGGGACTGGCGGTAAATTCAGATTCTGAGGTTTTCGCCAATCACATAAAAAAAAAAGAAAGAACAAAGAGTATTTTTTAATCTACAATGAGCCCAATAATGATGGTCAATCAGACAACCGTTACATAATGTCATTGGAGATGGATGATCGGCTTCGATTTATGGTTTAATTTTAATCAATAGGGGTGGCAGGCAGCAGGAAACATTTAAACTGGTATTTCCTCGGCTTATCAGTTTTGTATATTTCAATGCAGTACATATATTTACTACTTGGAACGAGCTCCCTTTTGCTATCAGGATTACACACCTTGCGTCATAGACTGAAACCCAACTGTTCCGACTGCACCTAAAGTATCACTTAAAGATGTGGCTAAATTTGAAGCTAATGCAGTAGCACTTAAATTGGTTGGTCCATATAAAGCTAATGTTCCCGCACGATTCCTGCTTTTGAGTTTGTTTCTTCATGGCTGAATGCACTTCTTGTAAGTTAATTTGGATCATGTCATCTGAAGGAAAAACTAAATGTAAGAAAGTTTTAAAACGTTGATGGTTAGATAAGATTGAAAAGAGGTGACCTGGTTAGCGCTGATTAAATCTACAAAGGGACACAAGTTGTAATCATACTTGAAGGATCTTTGGCTTAAATTTGCAATCAGAAGATAAAGCACTGCCGGTGTGGTTTGCTATGTGTCAGCCTTGACTCAACCCACTCATTTGTGGAGAGCGTGGTGCGCTGGGGGCCCGCCAGAGATGTGTCAACTGAAACCTAGACACAACCTCAGAGATCTGATCCGCTATCTCTGCTAGCTTTTACTCGCCTTGCCTCAGCTCTTTCTCACTGCCTCTCTCACTCCTTTTTTTCTAATCAGGTGAGATTTTATCAGAGCCCCTCTGTCAGTAACCACTATCGGTTGTGAAATTTCAGAAGTCAGAGCGTGTGGGAACCACAGTATCAGTTGTGCTCATCTCACCCAGCACCTTTACAGACGCGCGGGCGGTTTCTGAAAAGGCGAGAAAAGCTTCACAAAGAGCACATGAGAGGCCGGTTTAACACAAACTGACAGTGGAAATATTTCCTACAATGTTCAGCCTCTTCTCTCGACTTCCTCTCTATTCTCTGCTTGTTTTCTTTGAGCAAAAAAACCTCTGCCAGACTGTAGCGGCTCATAGCGAGGATCGATTTACGACATCAAGAAAAATAACATTTGTGAAGTGAGGCATCCATTTGCGTGAATCCGCCGAGCAGATATGGAGACGAGATGTGAGATGTGATAGTCTGCTGGCTTAGAAATCCCTATCAATCAGACCATTCTTAGCCATGAATAGAAACACCTTAGGGACAAAAAAATGGAGCTGAATGATGGCCTCTCCCTGTGGGCCGACATTATGTGCACTACAGCGCCATTCAGTGCAAGTATATTTTTTCCACTAGCTTAAGTGACGCTCTACATTCAATGTCGCCATCACAGTTAATTCTCTGCTCTTACAATTGAGCTGGCTTATTGAATTTCAGGGTTCCGATAAATACAGCACGAGCTCCCAGCACTGATGCACGCTAACACAAAGTAATCCCCTGGGTGCTACTGAGATGCACTCTCTGAGCGAGCAGAAAGGTAATCCAGCTGAGGAGTGGGGGTGTGATCAAAACCTTTGAATCACAGTGGGAGCTGGTAACGTGTGGGTGGGGAAAGGAATGAGTGAAACACTTGTTCCACTGGTTTGACACAGAGGTGCCACGTATCCTGAAAACTTTAATTGTTGATTGATTCTAAGTCCTGGAACAGTATCAATGTTTGGTTTCCTCATTCACAGGATTTTCTTTTAAAGGTAATGTAGTGGCCGATTATCGGGAATACAATGTTCCAAGCCCACTTTACGGTTTTGAGTTATGACTCGCATTTAAAGCGTCCAAATAGCGTCCAAATATCTTCTATTTTCAGATGTTTATATTGTATAACTGTTTGTTTTCAATAATTTTTATTTCTAATTATTTACAATACTTGTTTTAGATGCTGCTGCAACAAAAATGTTTCCCAATTTGGGATCAATAAAGAGTATCTTATCTTATCTTATCTTATGTAATCACGGGTATGTCTCTTGAGGGTTTTATTAACGCACTATTCTATATATCCTTTGGCGGCCCACGTCCCACTTACAACACTTTTCACTGCATATAAATAAATAAACACAAATACAAATACCATCAAGCGTGCGGACACCTTGTAGACCGCTGCTTTTAATTGATATATTCATATCTCACACTGCACTGTAACTTTTATTCATGTGCCTTTGTTATTCATGTTTTATTATCTAGCTTCTAAATGAGTGTTTTTTAATGCCATTTTATAATATGTTTCTTAATGCTCTTAGTGTCTTTCATTTTTGTAAAGCACTTTGAATACTATATATACTATACAAAAACAGTATAACTATTCATTTTTATATGCAAATATCTCACCAAACATCAATATTTATCCTAAATAATAATACGCTTAGACCTTACAGGTAAGGATCTGGATTTGGACCTGACTTCTAGGTGATCTGTTCTTGTCCTCCCGATCCCTAGAGGTGCTGCCATCTCTTTTCTTTCCTCCTTCCAAATGCATTAGCATAGCTAGCAGCGCGGGGGCGTCAGTGGCTCCATCAGTAATGTCATGGGCACTTTAACATGATGAAGCACGGCGCGGCCCCGCTGGCATGAATAATTCACATTACCACGCGCCCAGAGAGAGAGACAGAGAGAGGGGGGGATTGACTTTGCAACAACGAATTGTGGGAACAGATGTGTGATTTTTAAGGCGCACAGGCCTCTGTTTTGGGTGAGCGAGCAATTTTAATTCAATTTGATATTTCTCTTTTAAAGTGAGGCGAGACCTTGAGCTAAGGCCGGGGAAAATGAATAAGGAGGGGGATCAGAAGAAGGAGCTATAGGCTATGGGTGGGAGGGGAGAGGGGGGTGGAGGTCCTCCCCGCCATCCATCACAGTGGCACTTCAATGATTGTCAAATAAGTAGCCCTGTCCAAACCCATCTTTTATCATTATGTATGAATGAATCTATCTGGGGATCACATCATCCAGCACATGGGAGGGCTCCATCTCATATACATGATAGGGAGGCGATATGGAAATAGGATACATGATAGCAGAAAGGCCGGGATGAGGAGATGGATTCACCTCGCTGGCTGGGAGGATGGACCACTATTTGATCTGAGCACTCTGTCTATCCTGTCAGTCTTTGAAATAGAAAACGTACAAGCTGCTGCTCCCATATCAATACAAGTGTCTCTGAACTTAATGCTACACATTACGTTTTGTCTACTTAAAGAGGCCCTATTATGCCTTTTGGGATTCTCCCTTTCCGTAGTGTTTTTGTGCATGTAAATGTTCTTCAAAGGCAAAAATATCCTCCGTTTACTTCTATGACATAGTGACACCAGTATGTAACACTTGCGCTTCTATTGGCTAGCACTCAAACTAATTGTACGTGATAGGCTAAGGGGCGGGACATGTCTAAGCGGTTGACCAATCACAACAGAGCCGGAGAGCTAACCAATCAGAGCAGACTGGGCTCTGGTTTCAGACAGAGGGTGAAAAGAGGTGCTGCAGCGCAGGCAGTATGAGAAAAATAAAGAGCTTTTTGAACATTAAAGAATGGAGACATGTCACAAAATACAATATGAACCTGAACATTAGCATAATAGGGCCTCTTTAATACCTGCAGAATCAAGTGGCACTGACAAATCTCTACATGTTCCATTAAAGGTGTTGGAAATACTCAACGTAATATTTTCCATGCTTCCAAAGCTTTGAGGTTTAGGAATAGTTCCTGTAGGCCCTTGGCTCCAAAGCTGATGTGAGAACTTAAATAATTCAGCAAAGGTGGGTGAGAACTCGTGGCACTGGATTAAGGCGGCTGTGCTCGCAAAAGCCGCTCTCAATCCATTTCCAAATTGTCACGGGGCGCTCTAAGAGGCAAAACAAACCCACCTTAATCTCTGCTAATCATACTTAAGCATGAATGTTTCATGTGGAAACGCCAGGTTACAATTTAGAGGCTTTTTCCCCCTCATTCCTGGGGTAACCCTGTTCCAATCCAGAAATCCTTTTGGCCAAAACAAATGTGATGCAAAGACATCAGACGCGGTACAGTGCACACAGCATGTAAGTAGGAGGAAGCAAAATCCCACATTACAGGAAACATGTTTGTTGACTACATGAAACACTGCGGATAATGAATTCAGGCTGCCAAATTTCAAGATGTGCCAAAGATAAAGCTGTTATAAACAAGGAAGAAAACAACAGCGATAGCATCAGTGATTGGTTGTGATTAACATCAGCCTTCTTACTCGTGTCTCAGAAATTCAAATTACAAGCCTGATGTAGGCAATGCCAGGGACCAACCTAATATTATTATTATTCGAGACGGAGCATAACCCAACGGCGGGATGATTACATTTGACTTGCAATGATTCCCCCCCTCCTGCATAAGAAAACAACAGCTTGGAGAAACTAATAGACGTATTCCCTAAAGTAGCGTTGTTGCTCCTGCCTTCACTTTAAATAAATCTCATCACGGCGTTGGAGGAAAAATGTTTTGATTCATCCCGCATTTAGAAAGTGGAGATAAAAGTCTGACCCATCTGTCCCTCAACTTTGCGGGGGTGCAGTGCAGCGGAGGAAAGGATTTATCACACACAGCACGGTAAAGTGCATCTGCATCCCACTCGCATCATTATCCTCGGCGCCTATCACTTCCCCAGCTGAGCCTTTTGGAAACGGGGGGCTGACACATCGGCGGCGGGTAAACACCTTTAAAAGGATCTGACGCCCCGTAATGGAAGAGAAAACACTTCCGTATTGTCGGGGACCCCTGGCGCTGTGCTGGGCTTATGGAGGAGTAAGCCATTGTCTGGTGTCACCTAATTGGATCAAGTTTGTGAGGAGAACAGCTGTGTGTGCCTGGCGGAGGTAAACACTGGACCAGAAGATGCCAGGGCTGAAATTGCTTTGAAAATCGTTTCTGCCTCTATACAATGAGTAAGAATAGCAGAGAGGAATACAGTATAAAAAAGCAGTTTGAAAAGTAATAAACACTTTCCCTTTGGTGTGAACTCAGAAAGGTCCCGATTTTATTTTTGTTCATCCAAGGGCCCAAGCATAGAGGAGATGCAGGAGTCAGAACCAGGCGGAGGCAGTGCTGTGATCCTTGGCAAAGAAAAAATAACACCTTGGAAAGCGAGCACTGCTGATCTAATTAAGAGCTGGCAAACGTGTCATCAGGGTCTGACAGATTTCAGCCCGGAGTCTTTTCTGCTTGCAAAAAAAAAAAACACAGCAGCATAAACAAAGAGAGATGAAGACAGACACGGAAAGACAAGGAAGCTCTCTTTCCAATCAAGCATCTGCCTCCCTCCGATACAGCTCGATTTAACCTTGAAGAGTAATGAGATCTGACTTGCTTAAATGTTAGCATTCTTAAATCATCAGGAAGTGCCTCCAAGGAGCCGATAATCACTGTGCCAAATTGCTGCGCTCGCTAATTTCATTTCTCCCCAGCATTTGCTCGCAGTTAGTGTCGATTATTCAAGAACAGGCATTTAATGCTGCCAGGTCCCAGGGGTGTTACATTAAAACGTAATAACTTGCAACATAAATGAAAACAAAAACCATTACTTTCTTCCCCCCTGCAACACTTCCTTCCCCTCCGCCACCTCTCTCCCTCCCTGCCTCCCTTCTCAATCTCTCTCCACTCCCTCCCCTCCATGGTGGGAGTTGGGATCTAATTCTCAGCCCATCTGGCAGGCGTAATGAAGGCGGGCCGGGCTGGCGGTGCCCTGCTGCCTCGGCTCGCTGGCAGATTGGGCCGGGCTGAGTGGAGGGGAGTCGGGGAACCTGCTGAGTGAATAAGCCAGCCCAGTTAATCTCCCATGTGCCCCAGTGTGATCAGGGCCAAGGCCAACCACACGCTGAGGGTAAGGGGGGTGGAGAGGGAGGATGGGGATGTTCGCAGGGCAGAAGACTGGTGGGTGAGTCTGGCGTTCATTAACATTTCCTGGCATTTAGTTGACTCTTTAAGCCAAAGCAACTTTCAATGGGTGAGACAGAAAAATGACCTCGATTTTTAGAGACAGCCAACAATCATTAAGAACCAACTGTCAGTGAGAGGGTCGCAGCGGAGGCGGGACATCTGACCTACTGTTTTAAAGCTTAATCAAAGGGTAAGGATACTAAACAAATACAGTGGAGCCAATCGCTTTTGGAAAAAATGTACTGCCACAAACCATTTCAACAGGAAATTCAACAAAATCAGCTTTTTTAAAAATTATTATATTTTATAATTTGTATTATTATTATATTTTCTTTTTTCATTAATCATATTATTTTTTCATTTTTATTTGTGTATTTTTTTATTTATTTTGTCCTTAATGTGTATTTCTTGCCAGAACTAAATATAAAAACAAACCAGGATATCTACAAAATAACTCCTACTAGGACTGTAGCAGGTATATAAAGGAGTGAATAACAACAACTACAGATTTAAATGTATACATATTCATCATCAACACTATGTGTAAGATTTCTGTAATGTTTCAGACACTGTAAATGGTATATAGTACAGGTCTATCTTTCTTAAACATATGTCAGAGGATAGAGACAGTCCAACGTCTGTCTGTCCTCAGAGGAGACAGAAGACAAACAGAGTCTCAGCACCATCTGGCACAGAGATGGAGGTGAGGATTTACATAGAGTAGGTCAAACATGGCAAATAACAACTGTTACCTCATTCACACCAACGCAACTCCGGTTCAAGCTCCGTGCTAGAGCTTTTCAGGTTCAGAACCGGTTCTTCGGTTTAGCTCCGGCTCTTTTCACACCACTCAGAGCCGACTGGTGCTGCGTCATTGCGTCATCGTTTGCGTCATGACGTAACCGTTTGCGTGCCTGCTTCATAAAGCCAAACCGCGCGGAAACCCCTCACAGCTCACACCGACAACAACAACAATGGCCGATTGTGTTGAAGCGCTACTCGTTTTGGTTTTGGTAAAAACCAGCGGTTGCCATCTCTTTCTGCAATTGTTGGAGAATTGCTTTGGACCGCGTGCTCCCCTCCAGCTTCCTCTGTACCTCTTCGGAAGACCAGATTCCCAGTAGGTAGCTGGTCTCTTCAGTGGACCACTGCTGCTTGTTAAGTTTCTCCATCGTTGTGTACAAACTGGATAAAACGTGCGCTTTTTGTTGTTGTTCAGGAGTTGATCCCGCCCCTGCCCCTGCCCCCGCCTCGACGTAAGCGTGACGTATGCGGTGCTTTTGCTCTAGCCGGAGAATTTTTTGGTGCTTGAAACGAACCGGATTCCGGAGCTAAGAGGCTGCTCCGCTGCGGTGTGAACAGGAAAACCCGGTGCTTTTCAAGCTCCAGCTCCGAACCGGCCCTGAAACACCGTTGGTGTGAATGAGGTATGTGAGGAGGGCTGAACAGCAAAGGAAGACGAATACTGGACATCATTACATTACATGTCACTTGTTAGACGCTTTTATCCAAAGCGACTTACATACTCAATACTGTGGGCAATCCCCACAGGAGCAATTTGGGGTGAAGTGTCTTGCCCAGGGACACAACGACATGCTGACTGCAGTGGGGTTTGAACCTGTGACCCCCTGATCCGAACACCAACGCACTAGTCCACTGCGCCACACGCCTCCCATCAGAAACATGTACCTTTACGTTATAACTGGTGTCAACATTAAAGCGGTAGCTACGCCTTAACGTAAATATGTACAATTGTCGGACTTTAAGGCAATAACTCAGACATCATAAAAAACGAAGGCGAAAGGTTATTATTAAGTTTGTCATGCATTTTCCTTTTGACAACACCACACATATATTGGTTTTATCTACCCAAACTACAAGTAAATACTAGTGTTTTAAACCTGTGATTCATCATGATTATTCAAAGATTATTATTGTAAATAACGTGGTCAAATGTTGTTACTAGTTGCGTGAATTTAAGTCTTAAAGCAACATTATGTTACTATTTTAGCTGAAAATAGTAGCTCCAAAACCATCTTTGATGACTTCACTGACTAATAGTAGAGCAAATGGTTAAATTCTACTCTGAAACCACAGTAGCGCTTCATTGTAGAACAAAACATGTTGCTTTTAAATGTGACACACAAACTACTTTCTTTCAGTTTTGCCTTCACTTTAATATGAATTGATTTGCATGTCCATAGCAATATTGTTGTAGTGTTTAAAATATGTCTGATTCTGGTACTTCCACTGTGTACAGGACTGCTGGACACTCTTGCTGTGATCCAGGAACTGCTCCACACTGAAAACCTCATCCAATTACGATAAAGCTCCTTTATCTAAACACAAACTCCTCTCGAATCGCTGCGATCTGCCTGCAGGTTGTGAGAGCACGTAGGGGGGAAGTGGCAAAGCTGCAAAACCCCGGTGACAGACCTGCAGTCGCACATAGGCCTGTGTGTGTAACTGTGTGTGTGTACAGGTGTTAACCAACATGCTTAATCATGTGATTTTTTTCTCGGCAATGCAACCACCATCTAATGCTGAGTGTCGGCGAGGCATGAGAGCACAAAGAGAAAGAAGAAAAATCTGATAGGCGGAGGACAACAAAATATATATATCTACAACAACAAAGCAGGAAAGTAGGCTGACAAAAACAGCAGGTCTCCCTAAGCTGTGCTCTGGCCTCTGGAGAAACCACAACACTGTCATTAACAGTAACTCTCCTCATAAACACACCGACGTCAGCTGGAGGTATAATTGCCCCTGCTTCTCCTGTAATCTCATACCTTACCTGCTGTTACAGGCAGACACCTTCTCCACCGAGAGAGACGAGGGGGAGCAGGAGGGGTGTGTGTGTGTGTGTGGTGAAGTTGGAGGTTGTTGCTTCTGTACTGTCAGATACAAGGTAAAGAGAGAAAGGATAAGGGGGGAAACACATGCCAGAAAATCAAATGAGTGTATGTTGCTCGCTGAAATCCCAGGAGCGAGGCTCAGGGCTCTGATGGAGGGGAATCGTGTTCTCTTCGTTGAGTGATTAGAAGACGAGTGGCAGTACATGACCTACTTAGTACAACTTTTTTGTACAGGTTTTTGGAAAAAGGTACTTATGCGGGTAGAGTTGGAGAGGCGGGTGGGAGCTTAACCCTAATGCATTCATAGAAATATTAAAGATAGCAGGAATAATTGCCAGCGGGTGTTTGTGAGAGTCTCTTCATCTCATGACCTCTCATACAGTCATCCTCTGTGCTCCGGCTCTGCAGCCAAAAAGCACAGACGGATGCGTTTGATCCTACAGATATGCAAGGTTAAAATGCAAAACAAAAAATGAATTAAACATCATCTGACACAGGCTACAAGTGGAGGTTTTTAGTACCTTTAAAATGTGCCCGGAAAGTGTGGTGGGAGGTGTGAATGATGAGCAAAAAAAGAGAGGAAAAAAATGGATGACAAACCAGCTAAATCTGTGACTGAAAAAGGCAAAGCGTTTCGAGTTTCGTGTCTCTGCCCTGCTACAATCCAACACAGGAAATCCACTGAGGCCATGAAAGAGGAACACTTTAGCTCTGCTGCAGAAATGGGCCTGCCTCTGGCTCTTCTTAATTTCAGGCTTTGTTTGCTGGGCGTAGGGGAGCTCTTGTGGGTTAGCGAGAGACCCGCAGGCCTTTTGTCTCATCAGTAGAGGTTCTGCCTGGCGCCTGAAGCGTTCTGTTGGCGTACGCCTTTTGTTCTACCACTCGGTTCGAGATTTGGTCACAGGTCGCGGATTACAGGCTGCTATCACAGGTACACCGCTGTTTGTTCCCCTGCAACAACTGAGAGGAGAGACGGGCACTGAATCTCCACATCAGAGGAAATGAGTTGTGTTATGAAGAATACATAAAAAGAGTAAAGAACAACCGAGACATGTGTTGGGAAAAGTTCTTCTCTTTTCAAGCCCAAACTAAAATGGCTTCCTCTGAATTCCTTGAGGGACATTGGCAATGCTGCAAAGCCTGCTTCTTCAAATGACACAGACTAATATTACACTTGTGGCGCTGAATTAATAAGCTGCAGCGTGATAAATCTCTATGATTTATTATGTTCCCTCCAGTGTATAATCAAGTAGAATGAGAGTGGGAGAGAGGGAGTCAGACAAAGGGAGATTGGAAGAGACAGAGACATAGGATTGAGACTCAATGGACGAGACCCTTTCTCTCTGCACAGCTGAATGGACAGGCTTACATAGTTCTGAATGAGGAGTGTGAAACAGTCAGCCTCGGAAATCAGTGGGTGTTATGTTCAGCAGAAGGAAGGCGATTCAAAAAGTTCACTGTGCAGCGCGCCGAGAGATATGACATATGGAACTGCCAAAACACAACGAGCAGACGTTCTTCCCCCCCCCCCGAAAAACGCTTTATTTCTTTTGGAGCCACGAATTCCCCATAAGGATGGGTTTATGAGAATATCACACCTCTATGGAAGTCTCATCCCACCATCCACAGGAGGCTCAGCTCCCTCCTGCCTGCTTATGGTGGGCTGCCATCATATTCATTCCCCGTTCCCAGATAGATGTTTGTAATTGGAGCTTTAATTTATGATCGGGCCTTGGTGCGGGATAATGATATGGAGCATTGTAATTTGCTGATGCAAATTGTACGTTATAATGGGGAGCCATAAAAGCCCCGGCAACATCTCGGAGACTTGCCAAACACCCTGAGCGTTCATTACAGCCCTCATTAAAACATCCACGTCGGCGTTGGGAGCTCTTACAAATGGAAGGAGCATGTAATTGCTGCTTGATTGTGGTATATGTAACATATGATAAAGTGGAATTACCACTTTATTTGTCTACAGTGTCCGTGAAACTTAATGGGGAGAAAGCCTGCAGTAAACAAATCCTCCGAGCATTGTTTGATTGTTGCATTACAGGGCTATTTGTTTAAAGTGGGGCAAATGTGAGTTAGGGGACGCCGCAGTGCATCCAGGACAAACTAAGACTGATGATAATCAAGGCTGGGCTTAGGGGGATAAAACTAATGCTTCTACCCACGAGAGCCCGCGTTTCATTTGGAAGAACTCCAACATGTGTGATAGCATAGAGCTTCGTCTGGGAATACATTAACTGGATTTAATATTAGAAAAGATCAGTATTGTTCTTTTTCATTACCAGCCAGCAAAGCCATCACCATACATTTGCTTTATAGGATGGAGGAACTAGATTGAAAAAAATGGTGAGAATGAACCATTGAAGTCACCTCGCTGCTAGCTCTTTCCAATCGTTGATCTCAATTTGGGGCTAACGAACGGGGTCTGTGGACCGCGGCGAGGCTGAACGTCGCAGCTCTTAAGCAGCCTTAAGAGCAGAGCCAAGTGGCAAAAGCCATTAAGAGTTCATTTAGAACAACTGAACTATGCTGGGGCTGCTTTTTTTCTGAGGCCCCGGTCAACACTAATTCACAGTGTCCCCTTTTTATTCAAATGACCTCTCCCAGAGCCCTCTTTGTGCCGCTGCCGTTCTAATGCGTCTCCATTAGAACAATACACGGCTGAAATGAAGTCTCTCCTCCTCCTCTCTGAATGATGGCAGGCCCTTCACTATCGGAGCTGTGTGTGCTCAGCCACTGGAAAAGGATTTTCAACCGTGCCATTCAGCCGGGGCCCCAGAAGCCTGAAGCCTTTATCTGCAGAACCGTTGATTGATGTGTTGTGGGCCCTGCTGTGGTTAACAGCAATTTTTATATGTTGCTAGCGGCAACAGCCCAGATCCCTGGTGCGCGGTGAGCAGCGGGGCCCGGGATCTGAAGCCGGACCGCACATAGGGATAAACAAATAGGTTCTTCAGCCCTCATAGGGAGGCCCCTGACAGGCACCAGGACAATGTCAGGGCCCCAACCCTCTCCTGCTGGGCGCTCTGCTCTCTTCACTAATTTCCACCTTGTGCAGAGATACCGGTATGGAGACACCTGCACACCCTGAAGAGTGAGAAGAGTGATATACAGAGACACTCACAAAGAGGCGGTTTATATACTGTACTGGGGGGGGGGGGGGGGGTTTAAAATACTGTTTTTATGGGTTTTCCCTTTCCTGTAGTGTGTTATTTAGGTTGTTGTGCATGCAAAAGGTCTGCAAAGGCTAAAATCCCTGTGTTCCCCTCCTTTGTTTACTCCAGGAACATAATGACATCACTATGTAAAACTCACGCTTCTATTGGCTAGCGGCTAAGGGGCGGGACATCTCTAAGCGGTTGACCAATCACAACAGAGCCGGCAAGCTAGCCAATCAGAGCAAACTGGGCTCTTGTTTCAGACAGAGGGTGAAAAGAGGTGCTGCAGCACAGGCAGTATGAGAAAAATAAAGAGCTTTTTGAACATTAAAGCATGGAGACATGTCACAGTAGAGACACTACATACTAATATACACCTCAAATTGAGCATAATCATCTTTAAAGCTCTGTATGCTGACAAAAATAAAACCTTGCTGCAAAATGAATTCCAAGCATAAGATATCATTTACACCCAATTTCCTCCCGATCGCTGTGTTTAGCATTTAATCCAGTGAATCTGTGTCGTTTTGTTTAATACAGCATGAAGCTCTTAATGGCTTCTATTATAATTAAGTGACATAATCCTTGTATTCGATAGAGATCTTGTAAAAATCCTTGTCACTCAGACAGGGGAGTCTATTCGCCACAATGTGGAGGTTGTGAATGTCAAATCAATTTAAGAAAGGCTGTTTAAGAATGCACAAATGACTCTGAGACTGCTCTGTTTGGAGTGTCGACTCATTTACCGGTAAATATGATTATGACAACGCGAGCAGTGGGGGTGGAAATGAAGAATGGGTGTGTCTCAGAGCTGTGAGCAGTCTCAAACAACCCGGCTGAGGTTTAACTCCCTGACATCACAGAGATAAAGCCTCCCCAAAACAGACTAGTCAGATTATACTGTCACAGACAAAGCTCCATGCTTTTATCGTGCGTGAAAACATGAGCAGTAGCTTGGCCTTGGGTGGTTTTAGGAGATGGGGGGTAGACGGAGGCACAATCACTTCATCTGAAAGGAAAGGGAGGTGTGTTGTCTTGTCGCTTAGCTGAAACGCCTCCTCCTCCGTACAGTATGCAGCCCAGGGGCAACGACAGGCTGGGCAGATAGTTTCGCTGAGATTCTTTGACATTTCCCTGTCTCTTGCTGCCCCGTATCTCCCAGGCGCAGAGGGGGGATGTTGGGTTCTTTATCAAGGAGCCCTGAGAGAGGATGATAAATCGCCAGAGCCCGGGCCAATCTCCAGTGGAACAACAAGCAGGTAGCAGAGCAGGAAACAAGGCAGAGATATTGTCTCCCAAACATAGCCCCGGCTGTAATGAAGCCGGCACAAAGCGGACAGCAGAGAGTCGGCCTGATAAACAATTCCATATCCAGTCTTCCTCCCAGAGATAGTGAGTCTCAGTCCTGCTGCTACATATCGCTGCTGGACTCAACAAGCCAGAGATAAGCCCTCACCCCTGAACGGGGGATGAAGGGGGGGTGTGTGGGTGTGTGGGTGTGTGTGTGTGTGTTTGTGTGGAGGGGGGAACTTCACGTCTAGAAATGTCAACACCTGGATAAACACATCGTGCTCTTATGGGAAAGTAAGTTAAGGTTTGTTATCCTACCAGTCAGTTTTTTTAGACAGATATATAACACTGCAAGGTATATCTTTTTATATGTTCCTAACACTGTTTGTTGTAATGCATTCAATTTAACTCATTTAGATAACAGAAAATGACTGCCAACCACTTCTGGTATGATGCGGTTCATTATGTATTTGTTGTGTAATTGCACATATAAGTACATACTCGGTTTATGAAATCTTAGATGTGTTGCCTTTTGCAGTGATTTGACAATCAATAGAGAGATACATGAAAAGTGAGTTGTACATAAACACTTTAACTAGGTGCTTATTACTGTATGTTTGCCATACATGTATATACACATGCTAAAGGGGCCCTATTGTGCTTATTGGCTTTTCTCTTTCCTGTAGTGCAGGGCTCTCCAACACGTCGATCGCGAGCTACCGGTAGCTCACGGGCAGCTTTTCAGTAGCTCGCCGCTCGATTATCGATTATAGCGTAGTAAGGTTGCTTATTGATTTTTTCGGCCGCGGCTCGACAATAACGTTTTTTTATTTTAGAATTGTTTCTGTCACACGAATATCAAATTGGTCGGTGACGCAGAGATCAAGGAACAGACGTGACAGCGGCACAGCAACACCACACACGGAGCAGTCTGCTTTCTCCACCAACACCAGTCCAGAACCAACAGCAGAATGACCCGCTCTGAATCAGGCCCTGTCGCTGCGGCTCAGAGACACACAGGGAGGGATTTGTGTTTTTTGAAAAACACTCGTTATCATCATGTCAGGTTTTTGGTGGATTTAATCAAGTCTTGGATTGCAGAGTATGAATGTCCTCTTGCTATTTTCAGTTGATAAATACTTGTGTAAAGTTTGTGAAGGCAGGAGGAAAGCTTCCGCGATCACCGTCTCCTCTGTTCCTCCAAACCCCTCCCTGAAAATAATGGCTGATAGTGACCCGATAGAAACTTTATTATTCACTTAATCACTGATTGAGATATGATGAAGCTAACTTAATCTCATACATTCATGGGATTTATGTAACAGTAAGACAGAGAATGTAAGTGTGCACCCACATGCACTATTTTTGTTTGTATATGCTGTTGTAAATACTCCTGTTGTCTGCTGTGTTCAGACTCAAGTCATGTGTGTGATGCCACATTCAAGACATTCAGTGTCTTTTTTTTAACAGAAGACCGGAGCTAGATGCTGCAGCTAGACTGCAGAAGCATTAGTTTTTTGTTTTTGAGGATGGAACAATTTCACACACAGATATAGGGAGGCTAGACCTATACAATGGATTTATTATGGTTTATAATTTAATGTCAAGACGAAGAAAAAGAAGAAAAAGATGGCTGAACAACTGTTCAGTGTCAATCCTGTGGAGATCTCCAAAATCATGTTCAGCTTAAGTCTCAGCAAAACTACATTTCTGGAGCCTTGTAGACCCAGAAAACTATAAGAACATCACCAAGCAGCACTGAAAATGTCTGCTTTACTTGGTTCTGTTCTACATACCTTTATGAAGCAGCTTTTTCTGACATGAATGAAATCTAAATACAGAACAAGACCGACTGAGGAACATTTAAATGCCTCTATTAGAGTGAACCTAAGTGGGTACACTCCAGCATACACCTGTATGGTGGACTCCATGCAGTGCCATTCATCTCACTGACTGTGAAAAAGAGTGAAATGCTTGTAAGGTGGTGATTAAGGACATTTATGTGAATTTTCAGTGAAGTACTCCCTATGTGGGCCATAATAATATGTGAGACATTTTCTTTTTCTTGGACCTTGATGTGAAGTTAAGATTTTTGATAAGCTTTAGGTATTGCAATTTCACAAGTGTACAAAAGTATAGCTTAATTCAACTGGTGAGGGCTATGTGAATAAATGTATGCGATGTGATGCAAGTAGCTCTTGGCCACTTTCATTTTTTCAAAGTAGCTCTCAGATGAAGAAAGGTTGGAGACCCCTGCTGTAGTGTGTTGTATAGGTTTATGTGCATGTGAATGGTCTGCAAAGGCTAACATCGCAAAGTCCCCTCTAGAGGGAACTGTATAATACACATCAATGGCCAGTATTTGTATTTATCTAGTTATTTCTTTGACTTATTTTAATCTGTTAAGGTAAAATTTGCACCAGCCTGCAGAATCTTTTATCAGTATTTTAGACATACAAAGAAGAAAATAAGATGAGACCGAAAACAAAGGCGTGATGAGGGTCATGTCATGTTTGCAGAATGTGTGCAGAGGATGAACTGTGTGCAGCATTTTGAATGAAACCATTCACACACTTCTTCTCTGGCCTTCTAGTCAGAGCGGAGCATGACACCTGACTATTCCCTGTGTTTTTGTTTTTTATATTTCTGTTGTAAATTATTGTCTTTTATTGTGATTGTAATGTGTTTTTATTAAATGTACAGCACTTTGGCTCGACCAAAAATTGCTTTTAAATGTGCTATATAAATAAAACTTGATTTGATTTGATTTGAACCAGTAGACAATGCATTCTGCCAAATAATGATACTGCAGTATAAAAGTATTTTCTGTTTCCAAACACTCCAATTTCCCTTTCTCATGAGCCTGACAGTAAAGCCCGGAGATTTCCTTTACATTCTGGTGTACACCATTCAAACGAGGCCTTCGAGCCTGGCAGGCTACATAGGAAGGGAGACATATGGAAGCATAAACAAGAGGGAGGCGTTATCTCCCATAGATGTAGAAAACAAACTGTCAGGAGAGATTTACATTTTTTATTTCTTACTTCATAGTGACAGATAGCCAGCCCCCATCCGACGACTTGATTTCAGAGCCATGGCGATCAGTGCTAGGGGCCAATCAGAAGAAGGCTGTGGTCGTACTATTGGGGGCCGATGGGACTTCCTATGGCTGTCCCCGCCCTTTTGACCCTTCCCACCTCACACACAGCCCTCCACCCACATACATAACCTCTTCCTGAAGCCATAACGCTCATCCTCCTCCTCCCACACCTACTCAGCCTCTGCCCCGCTGATCCCTGGAGCCCCTTCTACCCACAACCCCCCTCTGAAACCATCATACTGTAAAGCCTGAAGCACTTACAGATAAGGAGAGACCCCCGGAAATCAAGCGTTCTGCAGCAGAGCAGATTGAGAGTCAGAGCTCAGCACCAGGAGGAGCCCGCAGGCGGCAGATAGCACCATCGCATCGCCCGGGAACAACTTCCTGCCCCTCGAATCCTGGACTTTCCTCTGCTTGCACACTATACCGACGACCCCACAACACCACCACCAGGCCCCCTCCACCTCCAGTTCTGCCCTCTGACTCCTTCCTTCCTCGTTCGGATGCAGAGAAGGCCTCGCTCCTGCCGACTCAAACTGACAGCTCGAGCCAAAGGGCTTCGAGAGCTTTTTTGGAAGGTCTTGTTTGTTTTCATCCATCTGTGAGTGTGCGGCCGCCGGGGAATAGGAATGTGACATGTTCTATTAAAACAAAATGTAAAAGAAAAAAAAAAAAAGATAGCACAGAGATCAAGGTCTTTTGAAGTGAAGCTTTGTTCGGCGCTTTATCTGCGGTCCTTTGAGGCAGATTAACGATGACAAACCATTTATAGTTGTTGTGTTTGTCGGGATGATTGCTTCCAAGCTGCAATAAGAACTGCCATATGCCACTCATCAGCTAAAAGTAGCACACTTTAAAGAATGTTCCTCTTATTAGTTCCCCTTTAAGCAAAGGACATAAAGGACGACTGCTGTCTCTATTACCCAGAGACGAGACACATCTTCGAAACAATGGGAGGGGAGGAGCACAACTTTACGGTGTGGAAGAAGCACCGGGGCAAGGCAACAGATGCTATCAACGGATAAAAATAGTCCTGCGCTGACAAATTGTGAGCGAGCGTATGTTTGAAAGGATTGGGCTGACGTTTTCCAAGACATCACTAAATATTCCTCGCGGGCACTTTTCCCTTGAAGAACACATGGTTTATGGCAGAAACCATGTCTGACTCACTAGCTGTTTCAGACAAATCATTAGACATGTTTAACTGCTATGGATCCTGCTAAAGTTGTAAATGTAGATGCATTTCTGTGGCGCTGAGGCATTGTTTTTATTGCTTAGCCTTAAAGAGGCTTTTAGGCATATTGTCGTATGAGCAAAAGGCTCCTCCATTGACAGTCACTGGAGGAAGACATACAACTCTGACAGCCAAACTGCAGCACCGGCGGACAGCGTTGATCGATGCCAATAAAACGAGGATCTTTTTTCGCCAAGGTAGCGCAGGACACCTTCCCGCAATTTAATCAGTCAGTCAGCCAGAATTAATGTTCCTAATATCATGATTTCTCCATTACTCTATTTAACATAATTAAAATGTCGAGCGCCGGGGCCATAAAGCGGGTCGTTGGAGATTGTAATTCTGCCGTAAAGCCATGAAGCATGAAAATGCCACTTACCGAGTAGCCGCGGCCTGACAGCGAGTGAGGGGAGCTCTGTGGGGAGAGAGAGGAGAACAGGGATGACCTTTAAGGAGCGTTTCACTCGCTGACACAGACATGATGAAGCAGCGCCGCTTTAATATCAATATTCACGTTAACCTTTTACCCGCCCCGCCATGTACCCCACGCCTGCACACATCACTCCCGCACACTCTGGCCTCAGCCATGGGGGTAGCTGAGCAGCTCCCGATCTAAAAAGCAATCACTCATGTCCTGTGGGGGACTTCATTGAGTCCTCAACGAAATACACTGTTTAAACCTGAACTATTTGGTCAAATTATAGTGAAAATTGTGAAAAATTGTCATTGGTGCTCTATAAATGCATTTAAAGCAAAGTGTAAGCTGCATTTGCAGTGCTTAAAACATGATTTAGCGACCCAACCTCACATCTTCACATATATAAGCTACTTTGGTCTATGGCGCAAAACATACTAGTCTCACAATAACCCCCTAACTCATTTGTAATGGCCCTTCGATGTCACATGATCGTCAACTTTCAGTCAATGAAAATAACAAAGATGCTATGAACGCTGCTATCGCTTAAAGGAGGGGTAGGTCATTTTGGAAAAACCAGCTCGAGTGCGCTAGAATTTGAAAATACACAGCCGGAAGAAAGCTGCCACTTCCTTACAGAGCCCCTCCTCCAACACACACGAACACGCACATGACCAATGAGGGCACGAGATAAGTTTGTGCACAGATGGATGGCTGACAGGCAGGTAGGCCATCCAGTTATTTTAGCCGGGCCGGCTCAGATGATTGGTCGTGCTTTTTACAGTACCACGGCTTCCACAGATGACATTTTGTTATGGATTTTTTGTGAAAGCACTTAAGATATTCAGTGCTATCGGGATGTTAAGAGCATTCCATGGAATATAACAAAAAGTGTATCTCGAGCCGGTTTCTCAAACTTACCTACCCCACCTTTAAACCACCTTATTAAACAAAAAAAACCTGAGACAATTTCCATTTTAACTATCAAACTAAACAGTTTTCCAGCATTGTTGTTTTTTTCTGACCAAAACTGTGACATGGACACTGGCCATTACAAATGAACAGCGGGGAAATCAAGATTTTCGGACAATGATGCAGATTTTTGTAGCGGCCGAACAGCGATTCTTTAACTTATGTGTCAGTCCGTGAAGATATTGGACCTATAAAAACGTTTTCCCTTTGACTTACATGGGGATCTATCCAGTACAAACACTTGAATAGCCTGAATCATTAGGGTCCAATGGTTGCAAAATGCCCTAAAGGTATACAGGTATTTCTGCTTTTGAGAGTCATGCCATTTTGGCTTCATGCACCACTGAGCAACTTTGCCTCCAACACTGTATCCAGTTCTCTTTATATATACACATTTCTGGGGAAAATATGTAGCCATTTTACAATTTCCGAGGTGTTATTTTGAAGCTACTACGTTTTACGCTGTGGACCGACGTAGCAAATACACGTTAAGATGTGAACCTGAGTCAGAGTTAATGACCTATTATAATCTTTGATGGCTAAAAATGATTCAGATTGTTTTATAATACAGGTTATAGATTGCAGTGCAGCTCAAGATTAACTGTCACTATTTATTTGTTTGAATTGCTTCTGTGCCTTTAAGAGTGCCATCTGACATTGATAGACACATGGGAGTAAATCCTTCACCTGCACCCGTAGATGAACTGATAAAACATATAAAACCTTGATAGAAAAATGATTGTGTTGAGAGTGAGTAGCAGCTTATGAACGCTGCTAGCCAAAAAATAATGGCTTCTCTTCTTTTTCCATCTCATAATTTCCCCGCATTTGTTTTGCAAGAGCATCAACAGGCAAGACATCCTTTCCAAAATGCTGTATATTCTTTCAGACATAAATATATTACGTTTTGTTCACGCTAGATATATTATGACGGCAATGCATCTTAAAATGTAATCTTACAATATAAGCTGTTTTATTTTAAAATGATGTCAGCCGCATTCTGCAAACAAGCGTTCTTCATTTTTAATCAGCCCGTTTACTCAGGATAAATATCTCTTTATGCGTTTAGGGAGGTATTTTGGGCCGTCAGACTCCTCCTGTGTTTCTAATGCAGTCCTCTAAATGCTGAGCAAGAGCAGGATGGAGACAGAATAAGCTTGAGTTTTGTTCTGTCTGTCAGAGCCCAGCACGAATACCAATCTCCAAATCCCTCCCTCCCTCCACTTCCACTTTTCACTTCTTTTATTCTCCTGTCTAGATTGGCAATTTCTCCCCCCCTGGTCTCTGGAGGGGACTTTTCTGCTAGACCAATTTCATCCATAGGTCCACCTTCAATCCGAGCGTCCTCCCCCACACCTTCGCCACCACCTCTCTTGTTTTACACCCTCCCGACACCCCTCATCCTTTCTCCCACACCTGCTCTAAGGCCTCGGCCCTCATCAACGCCTCTCTGCCCTCGGATTCGCAGGGTGCCTCCCGCCGTGACGATTAGGGAGGAGTCCCGCCGCGAACCGGAAAGCAGGCTCTGCGGGAATGAAAAGGCTATTCCCACTCTGCTCAACCTCTCTGAAACCACCACGAGCAGAGAGAGGGAGAGGGGAGCACAGAAGGCACAATCTGGGACACAAAGGGGCCAAAAGTGTGTACAAGTGAGAATGTGGCCTGTTGTCTGTGAGTGTGCATGTTGTGAGTGCACTTACATGTGTGTATATGCATGTGTGAGTGCGTATGGGCATAGGTGGTGGGAGGCCAAGGCCATTTGGAATTAGCCTTACTATGTAGAGTTCATTCAACTTGGAGCATTCTGAGCAGAAAGAGAGGCTTATTTAAATGATAATGAGGGACAATCCATTGGATTTAGTGCCAGTGAAGGGAGGAAAAAGAGGGGAGGGAAAGAGGGGGGATCCATTAAAACGCCAGCGGTTCATAAGCCATAGGGTCGGCATCCAGCTAAACACTCTCTCTTAAAAGCCATTATACATGGCTCTCAATGGATTTCTGCAGCGCTTAGGACTTCAAAAGGATTTAAAAACCCGCCCCAGAGAGGGAGTGTGGGGGAGGGAGCAGTGTGTGTGTGTGTGTGTGTGTGTGTGTGTGTGTGTGTGGTGTGTGAGTGTGTGATGGCAAGAGGGATGGGGCGGATGCTGGTGGCATTTAAGGGTTAACTAAACAGCCCCAGAGAAGAGAAATGTTGCTAAATCCGCCCCCTAATCCTCTCCCCATTTCCATGCCCCCTCCTCCACTCGGCTCACTGAAAAAAGGAGAGTAAAAAGAAAATCACGGCGACAAGAGGGGAGGGTCCGGTCCATCTTCTCCCAACCCAGACTATTGGTTTTTGTGGATGCAGGAAGCCCAAGAGGGGGGCCAATCAGAGCGCGATGGAGCATGATGAAGGGAGGAGATGCATGTGAGGCCGATCAGGTGCTGGGTGGGTGCATGTGGGTGGGAACAGGAGGGTGTCGGCACCACCACTGTTGCCCTCTCCTCCGCAGGACACAGATGAAGTGGAACCCCCCCCCTTCTCATCCTCCACCACCTCATATTTCCCTAATCCCTGTGTGGCTTAGTGCCGGGGCCCCGCTGCACCGCAGGCACAATTACCTAGTCAAAATAAACAGATAAAGACCCGACCATGGCAATGAACAAACAGCTTCCCCTGCAATTCTGTTTTGGTTTTTTTTCTAAACCCTGTGCTCCCAAATTGATGCATGACTGTTTTTAGAGGCGGGCAGGCGGGTGCGTCCACATTTGTCTCTATTTCCTTTGGCAGTAAGACAAGAGGAATCCATTTTACTCGTCGGCATCATTAGTTAAGAGCTTTTAAAAGCCGGGGAGCCACTTTGATGTGGTGGAGCGTGTTTTACGGAAAAATTAGCGGTGCTCTCACTGCGGTGGCGGAGACTTCACGGAGCTGGAAAAATACGAAATATAGAGGAAATCTCTCTGTGTGAAGGCCTGGAATACAACAGCCTGCAGAGAGACGGACAGACGGACAAAAAAGAGGTGTATAGAGGTGAGAGGGAGAGGGAGAGATGCCGTGGTTACAGCGATCAGCGTCTGTGCACCATTTATTTGGCAGCAGATTAGAGAGACATGCCACATCTAACACCATCGGCGATTACAGCGTGCAATTTTCAACAGTGCCTCCCCCCCCCTACTCTATCACCGCAACCACCATCACTTCCACCCTCACTCTCCCCCCCCCCTTCTTCTGTGCTTGTCGTATATCCCTGTCAGAGCTGTCAACCGGCGTCGGTCTTTTATCTGACAAGCCCGCCTCTTCCCCCTGACTTTTTCATTAAAAGACAGCCTTTTACACAGATTCAGGAGGAATAGTGCAAGAGGAAGAGGGGGGGCGGAGCACCAGAGAAACAGAACAGCAGGGAGTAGAAAAAAGAGGAAGGAGATGGGAAAAATTAGGCTGGCTGATTTTTTTCTTACTCCAATCAAGCTGGATTTGCAATTCGAGTGCTGAATGGCTTAAAACAATGAATTTAATAAGTTCATTAAAATCCTTTTCCTCTACCATTTCACCCACTGCTGTAAAAAGCAGCTTTCCTTCCTCTTCTTTCTCCCTCTCCTCCTGCTTTCGTCAGCTAAATGAACAGTCTGATTGAATTTGGTTGAGTTTGGGAGGTCTGCTTGACAGGCATTAGTTAGGAAGCATATTTCTACATTCATTTAAAATGAGCCGCTTGGGATTTTTGCATAAATTCTCATTACTTCCCCCTGTATCTAAATTGCATTATTTCATCCCTTATGCTGCACCGATGCCTGGCCTCCATTTTCCTTCGCCACTGACTCTTCCTCTAAATGGGTTAACATATGGATGCCGGCGCGGCGGCGATAATTGGAGCGCTTTCTTTAACTCGTTCCAGTCTGGGGTCGTGGAGGTCAGCCCACACCTGGCTGAACTGCGTTAGGTCATGTCTTCATTTAACCGAGCCATGCTTAAATAATGCCAGGCCAACAAGGTGATGCTGTGTGACTGGCTTAATCATTTCCTGTCTGTGTGCTACCAGCCAACCATCACATAGGGGATTTATGAGGTGATATCTGGAAACAGCAGGAACTACTGCACCTCTCTGATCTCAGCCTCAATGTTGCTGTCGCCCGCCCACTCTCTATTTCCAACCTCCCCCCCTCCTCGGCCTGTGAAAGTGGATATTCCTGCCCGCTGTAGGAGGTCCGTGGAGAGGGGAAAGGTCTCGTCCGACGACTTACCTCGATGAGCTGCTCCTTGGAGTTGCTCCTGTGCGGTCGGCTCAGCTCCTTCACCGCCTCGTCCTCGCTCACTTTGACCGGACGTAGCGTTAAAGGCTTGATCTGCAGGGGACACAGGAAAAAGGACATCTTAAAATCATGTACTTGTGTCATGAACCACATTACTTTGTTCATTATTAAGCAATATACCCTGTCAGGCAGTTACTTTTCAGGCATTTAAGAGGTATTATCCTAAAAGCTGTCCTGATATAACTGTAAATCACTGCTGACTGGCTTATTACCTTAATAACAAGGCAAGGAGAAAGATTCAAACTGTTATATATTAAAAGACCATAGGCCAAAGTCGAGTGCTAGTTTCTTACAGATGACATGAACAACATAGTCTTTTCTTTTGGGAATTTTGTCAATGGCTGCACAGGACCCGAAGAGGAAAATAAGAAACAAAAAACAAAATAAAAACTGATCAACCAAAGGAAAAGCAGATCATATTCATTGTGTATGCATGGTTTCACGCTATCATAATTATTGAATTATTCAAATCGAATTTACTCTGATACCACTATACCAATAAAGCCTTTTAAAAGTAGGTTATTCTGGTTTCTGTGTCAGAATCTTGTTTTTTTTAATATCATTCATTGGAATTTAACATCTCTGTAAAAACTGGCTGGATATATAAATACAATTAAAGGTATTTTCTGACAAGTACCTTTGTTTGTAATTATTAACTATACATTGTATTGGTAGTAAAAGTATGTAATTACATCTTGTTGGATTTTGTGTTTGACCTAATGATTCTGTAAAGGGTAACATTGTTGATTATAACAGATTAGTTGTGCGAATAGTGCGAACATTTGTTTGACTGTTGTGTGGGCCCAAGAAAGAATAGCCAATGCTAATGCTAGTGCTCAAAGTAGTCCTAATAGACATACAGAAGGATCTACATACTCCACAAGTAGGGCATCTATGCATAACAATACAGTGCAGCTACAATGGATACAACTGGATGTTATTGGACTCCCTCTATTCTCAAAGGGAAACACTACGTCAGTGGGATGACTCAGCTTGGTGTCAGTTTGTGCTTTAGCTAAATGCAAAGCAGAACTGGCTGTAGCAAAAACACCTGGGACACCAAACCTCAAGCCACTGCTGCGTGTGAAGATATACCATACTGTACTTGTTGTGCATTAGTGTTTCTTTTATGTACTCTGTTGAGTACTGACATCTGTTTATCAATGTTATTTTACTATTACAAAACCACCTCCTATACATATCACTTAGGTAAGACAGACTATTCTCCCAGAACATATTTAGCATATACTGTATAATTATGCTAATGCGATAATACACAAACACATCATCAGGTTGGCAACGCTAGCTATAGCTAAGTATTGTTTTAATTGCTCGCCTTGTCCTCCACACAGAATATAAAATGTTCCTAAATATGAACCAGTAAAACCGTAGAACCGGGAAAAAACGGATGTACTGCTGATTTCTGACTCAAATTCAAAATCCACTCCAAATTCAAAGCTAAGGCACATTCATTTGACCACAGCTCTTTAGGTCATCAAAAAAGCATTATGAACTGGAAGAAGACAATGCTGAATAAACAATATTTCCAAACCATTCAGAGAAATAAAGATCATGCTTTTGTTTTCTGGTCTTAATATAATAAAAGTTCTAGGTACACATAATAGCTATAGGTGGTTTGAATGTACAAGTGGCAGTATTTGCCACCATATCACAGTAACCCTAATCCAATCCTGGATAGCTTGGTGTTTTGCAGGGCATCAAGACCCACAGTTGGCATGCATTCAAATTCCCAGCCAGATGGGAGGTTGGCGAGCTCAGCAAGGAAGACGATGAGGTGGTGAAGCAGCAGCCAATCACAGAGTCCCGTGCTGCTTCGCCACCTTGGAGTACAGTGGCGATGGCCGCGGGGTGTAATCCATTCGACTATCAGTTTGTATGTAGCAGCTCCCCTGGTGGCGCACGGTGGCTGGCCCCCGTCTCCTGATCTCCACTGTAATTTAAGCAGATCACTGCTACAATTAACCTTTCCCGGTAAATATCAATTATGGCCCCCGGCTGGTTTAGAATTAAAAGGGTCATCGGCTAATCTGACAGGTCCTGTACTCTACCACCTGGCTGGGAGGGAGGCGAGAGTGTTTGCCTACCCTCGTGCCCACCAGCTCACATGCCAAGTCGACACAATTCCCTTTTAATTACCCTGGGCAGCCATGCTGATTGGCCAAGGGGCATTAGCAGTGCACTGAGGTCAACAGTGACAGGACAGGGGTGGGGAGGAGGAGGAGGAGGAGGAGGAGGAGGAGGAGGAGGAGGAGGAGGAGGAGGGAGCCGGCACCAAGCAATCAGGGTGTAGAGATGGAAGGAAGAGAAACCTGGCAGGTGGGCCTAATCAGGTTTGACTTCCACCTCCACCCGCCTCTCCCTCTGCCTCTCGCGCTCTCTAGCTGTCAGCCTAATCACTCCTTGAATCTCAAAATAGATGGTGGCCTTTTTTGATTTCCTTCCCTCACAAAGAGAGCAGCCCTCCTCTGCAGGCAGGCAGGCGGAGACAGAGGTACAGTCAGCGTCACGTCCACGTCAAGTGCAGCCGTTGATTACTTTGTTTACCCAGCATCAGTGTTGCTGACAAATTCCTGAAGGCACCCGAAGTGTTTCCGTCTCCTCCAGGGCCCGCGGCTGCATTAGCCAGTCAGCAATCAACTCAGCTATTGATCAGAGCACAGCGTCTAATTAGCCGTCGAGGTTAATGATGAAGTGCGCGAGGAACACTCCCCGAGCCGCTGATCAACGGGACAGGAGAGCAATTGATCTAGGCAGAAATTCACCAACTCTGACAAAAGATTGGCAACGCTGACTGCCTGTGATTAAGGCAGGGACTAATTTCCTGTCTGGGGAGGTGTTTAATTGGCCCTAAGCTCCCAACTGTACAGCTTTCATGTGTTGTTTTTTTCTTTTGTGTGTACTCATTAATGTTAAAGGACAAGTTAGCGAGCTACAGGGCTAATGGTCTCTGCTGAGATCTGATTGGTTGCGAGAGGTGACAGAGTTCAAGGTCGTAATGCCTTTTCCACTATGCTTGAGGTAATTTTGTGGAAAACCTTGAGGAGTTCTTGGGCAACTGTGAGTTTTTTTTGTGTTGATTTAGTTTGTTCACATTGAAGAATTGACCCATGCAGTACTGGGACAAGGTTAATCAGGTTGAAGCAGTAAGTAATGTGGTTAATCTGTGTGTGGGGGGGTGTGTGTGGGGAAGGACCGAGGGGGTTCGCCTTAAGACGACAGATAGAAGAGACGTGGAAAAACATAGCTAAGTAATGGCCTGTGTTTTACATGAATAATGTACTGGAAATTAGCTCCATTAGTCTCGGTATTGAACATGTCTGCAGTCCCTCTCTGGAGGCCGCCGCTCTGTGCTCTTTAATTATCTTCAAAGGGCCCTCCAGCATCTTAATTTCCCCCCAAGTTGAGTAGTGCCGACTTGGGTCTCCTCATTTATACTACTCTGGGTGAAGTCACACAGCCCGTACTACTTAGAAAAGGCTAGTCAAGTTGATGGAGGCAGTAGTAGTTAACATGGATTCATGCTAGGCTAGGCTAACTTCTCCTCTTATTTTCACTCTCCTTGCAGTGCATGTCTCTCAGCAGCCTGTCAGCAGGGGTGATGCTTTGTTGTCTTGCTCCTTTGATCCTACCTCCTTCACCTTGCAGGGGTTTTCAGAAGGATGGGGGGGGGGGGGGGCATCGAATGGCTGCCCAGTCTCCCACGTTTTCCCTCCTTGAATAAGAGAAGCTGTTAGTCCTGACCTGGCTTTTCCTCTCCTTGCTCCGGCCCCTCATCTCCCCCTCGCCTGCCGTCACCTGTCAGCAGCGCTCAGGGAGGCAGTGCTTCAGCCTTGTCCCGGTGTCAATCCTTATTAACCCAGGACCCTGGACCTTGGCCCCTGCCCGTCCCCTTTTCTTTCTAGCTGCCTTGATGCTCTTCTCCTCAGCATAACCGCGCTCCAATATCTGCTCTACGGGCTTCCCATGCACAGGGCGGGAGGAGAAGAGGGGCAAAACAGGGAGGGGAGGGCTGGAAAGGACGAATACAGATCCTTCCTCTAATTTGTTCTGAAAAGTGTCCTGCGCAAAGGACCCTCACCCCCATTAACCCAGCGACAGGCTGCTACCGCTGCTCAGGGAGGCATCAGCAGTATGTGTATGCATGTGTGTGTGTGTGTGTGTGAGGGGGGCTCGGTAGTGCGTCGGGCACCTCGGCGCTCAGTGCCCGGCTCCGGCACCGGCTCAATCTATCGGCTCATTATCCCCCCCGCCCAGTCTGGGGTGCAGACAAGTGCACTTTAGGGCCACAGGCCAAATTGATTCATCTGCCTTCATTTTCTTCAGGCTCAGAAGTGGCAGCTGCTCAGAGGCAGGGGGAAGGAGCTTTAAGATGGTGAGAGACAGAGCGAGGAGAGAGGGAAGAAGAGAAGGAGAGAGTCTGGGATGGAGTGAGGCAAAGGAGGGAGGCTTCAAGAGAAGGAGGTGTTCTTGGCTTTGTTCCTCTTCTATGTCTCATTTCACTTTTCTTCCTCGTCCTCTCGCTCTCACTTTACAGCACAACCAACACCTCCCTCCCTTGAAATAGCTATCAAGAAATGCACTCACTCCCCCTCCAAGTCCCAAGTTGGAAATTAGCCCAAGGACAAGCTAGTGGATTTACTACGGGGAGAGCAAATGGATTTTTGCTTTTATTTTGACGAGTCCCAGTGTATCCATTAAGCCTTTTAATCATACATTATTCATAGAGCTCGCCTCATAATAAATGACCACATAAAAGAGGTACACATATTACACAAGGCCTAAAACGCCCCCATAACTCTCTCCCCGAGTGCACTCAGTGCCACGGCACATTTGTAAGCTGGTTCAGGAATATGAGCCTGTGAAATCGCAGAGAGATGGCGTTTCTGTTCCAAGTGTGACACCAGGACACGACCGGAGTCAGCAGATTAAAAGCAACATAAACGGGGCAGAGCAAACAAATTAGAGGGCGTGACCCCTCAGTCGTTCTGCATGTGTCCTGTGCACAGAATGATACAAGGCTACACGGTGTAAAGCTAACGGGGGTGGCCGCCCAGCACTGTAACAAAGCAATCAACCTGAAAGCGGAGCCACTTCCCGGGCCTGATTCCCAGCCAACGCAGGCCTCAGGAGAGCCTGGGTGTCCCGCAGGGGCCCGTCTGGAACAGATGAACTGGGGAGAGAAGCACTCCCTGTGGGCCAGGGTCTCTCCAATCACTCTCACCATATGCCTCCTGGGGGAGTGAGGGAACAAGGCAAGAGAGGAGGAAAAAGGGGGGAGGAAAAGGGGGGAAGGGAGGTGCACCTGCTCCAAAATACGAATCTATTCCTCAGCACCTGTCCCGAGGGTTCACCGACAACACACACACAAACACACACACACCTCACCTGTCAGCCAGGACCATAGGAACAGTATCTGCCCTGCACTGATAAGCACAAGGCCTTACAGCAGAACCCCCCACCCCCACCCCCTCCTCTCCCCCAACTCCCACTCCCCACTCCAAGGCAAGCATTTCTCAGAGCTACCAACAACAATTAGGCCGATGATGTCGAAATGCTAATGATGTTATTGGAAGGAAAGCAAGGGACCGGATGCAGTGGATGTTTGCTTTGCTCTTCATCGCTGGAGCCGACATTATGCAGATATCCCTTCTCTCTTGTTGCTCCGCAGGAAATGCACAGCTTTGATTTCTGTGTACACTATTAGCGTTGAAAGCAGTGAGCGCGTTTTGCAAGAGATTTATGCATGCTAACAAGAGAAATGCAAATGGCGTTCACTTCGGAGGTTGTACTGTAATTATTTTTCTACTCGATGTGATTATTTGCAAGTCAAAGTTCACTTTGACTTGCAAAAGAGAGGGCACATTCAAAGTGGCAGTAAAACAACTTTAGGTTTTGGTGCAGGCCACTGGCAATGCCACATGGCAGTGGTCAGCAAAGCCTACTGGGGATTCAGAGGAAAAACATTTATTCTGTCATTTCCAAGTATGTACATTGAGCTGTAATTGTTTCAGCAGAGCTTTTACTTCTCAAGGTAATGGGATGAACAACTGCAACATAAAGGTGATTATTCTCAACCCCTAAATAGCTGTTGCTAATGGAAATAAACTAAGAAATTCATTTCAATATTTCTAATGAAGTGCATTCATGTTCATTTCAATGATTCAGGAGAACCTTTTGAATAGTAGAAAACTTCAGGACTTCACTATTCATTTATTTCAAACTAAGTGAAACAAATAAAAAACAATTGAATGCTATGAGTTTATTGGTTAAGGTGAGTTTCTGCTGTTTGATGCTATCATCACACAATTATAATAGTGTTAATGTTGATGCTTGTATTTAATCAGGATAGAAGTAATTCAATTAAGATTCATTTGACTGTATTGATCCCAATTTGGGAATATTTTTTGTCGCAGCAGCACGCAAACAAGCATGCACATAATGTGAAAATGAAACAAACATACAGTTAGTAAATATCCATTGTCATTCGTACAGAGAAAGGAAAACGTCTTATATGACAATACAGAGCCTTCTCCGTTGCTGCACCCACCCTCTGGAACTCACTACCCCAATCCATCAGAGATTCTCCTCCCTCACAGCATTCAAAACATCACTCAAAACCCACCTGTTCAACACTGCATTCAACCACTGACCACCCCCCCCCCTTTTTCTGTTTTGTTTATCTCTTTTTGTATTTTTCTTTGTTTTGTTGTTTTTTTTAATTCTCTGTCAAAGCGTCTTTGAGTTTCCTGAAAAGCGCTATACAAGTCTCATGTATTATTATTATTATTATAAAGTGTTAAAGAATGAAAAATCAATTAACACACTGGGAGCTGTTGCCACCTTCAACAGTGACATCTTAATTAATTACAATAAAGGCTTGATGTTAAGACTTCCAAATAAATCACCATGGATTCCTTCAAGATAGTACAAACCATCCTGATACAACACATTCAAACTAAACTTTTAGCAACATCTTTACCAAATTATTTGTTTTGATTTTCAGAAGTCTGAAAATAGGAGATAAATGTGCCTCACTGCTCGACACCGCGTCTATAATGACTCCAGGAACGCGCATCAATCACAGATCCTGCAACAGTTTAGTAAGGATTTATCAGTTATGACTCAACTCTACAACCCTTAAATGGACAGAGATAGCGGCGGCGTGAACACTCTTATCAGCTGATAAGAGTCTGTTGGCGGGACAGATCAGCGGCCCGGCCAGATTTCGAAATGACAGAAACTCTGACTACACAAAGGTTTTCCTAACATGAACTCACATAGTTGGCTAAATATCAAAGAGATTACCGCTCTCTGTAAATATTAAGCAAATCCAGATGTAGGTCGAAAGCACTGCCAGGGCGACAACAAATTATTTTCACTATCTTTAAGGGTTCATCCAATAACACTGGATTCAAGCCAATGGTTTCTGCCAAACCATAATTTAAACACTTGGCATAGCAATTTTATATAAATGATAAGGAACAGCTTTTCTACATTTTAATTTTCTGGCTTTAGATAACATTTCTTTACCAATTACTTTAATCACAGTGTACGACTGCAACGATGCTCAACTGCTGTAACACCATTAATTATTTCATAACACTTGAAAATGATCTTATTAGCAGCAGAAGGAATTACACTTTTGGATGTGCAACATTCACACTCTCTCCTGCGACTACGTTTGATAACTCCGTCACCCTCACACGTATTTTAAGAAATGTTTAATTTCCTTTAATGTAATCTGAAATAATTATCAGCTGAAGTAAGAGTAAGGGCTGCAAAGAGGCCCCTTTCAACAAGTCCACCACACACACACACACACACACACACACACACACACACACACACACACACACACACACACACACACACACACACACACACACACACACACACACACACACACACACACACACACACACACACACACACACACACACACACACACACACACACCTTAAAGCTTGCTATCATTCACCACCACATAATTAAAACACTGAAGATGAGATTGTGGGGTAAAGGAAATGAGCAAGTGATTAAAAAAATGCAAGATGAAGAACTGTCTGAAACTTTCAATCGGTCTCTGGATGTACACTGTGTTCTTCAATCAGGTGAGGAAATGGCTCTTTAATAAAATGTCTGAGTAAAATCGTGCTGTGTTTCCTAATCAATGTGTTATTGCCTTAGAACTGACAAATGTCCAAGCAAACAAAGACTAACTGAATAACATGATTCCTAGGAATACCACGCTGAGCCTGATTAGAATAAATCAAAGCAGTATGTTTTATTCCGTCATATATTTGTATAAGGACAATTTTACTTTAGTTATTGAAGTTATTGTGATGACTGTAGGACTTTTACAGCAGGAAATTGTTTCAGTGCATTCATTTCCAATTATCTCAAAAAATATTTCTTCATAGCCAGTATATGCATTATAAGAATACTGGTATACCATTGGCCAAACAAAGACATCCGTTTCTTGTCAGCATGAAAAACAATAGCCCAGAAGACAACTGCAGAAACCAAAACCCAGCGTTTGAAGAAGTATTTCAATCCTTTACTGTTACTTATTAATATAAGTATTATCAGAAAAATTACCTTAAGTATCAACATTAAAAATACTCGTGCTGCAGAATTATTAACAAATATATATAGGAGTGTTTCTTTGTTGTCATTCATCAATGTGGAGAAACTTTAGACACTTAGGGAGAGTAGAATAGTAGTTTTTAAACAAATATTTATTTCATGACATTTATGTAAAAGTGACTACAAGTGTCAAATACATGTAGTGCAGTAAAATGTACAATATTTCCTTTGAGATGTAGTAAAACTAGAAGTACAAAGCGACAGAAAAAGATAATACTCAAGTACAAGTACCTCACAATTACATTTAATTCAACTTGAGTACTTGAGTAAATGTACTAAGTTACAATACAACACTGCTTAAACCATGCAAAAAGACATCCCATTCTCAATGCTTTTTCATGCTGGCAACAAAAAAAGCGAGTTTATACAATTCATTTAACGATAGACCTTTCTAGCAGACAATGTTTATATTTAAGATATTCTACAGAGGTGCAATCTTGCATGTATGGACAGCTCTAAACCTAAAATATTTGCATCAGATTTATACTCATATTGATTTCAGACTACAGTACTGCCTGCTAGAGTTAATCTGTAAGATTTAGTGAGGAGCAGAGGCCTGTCATCAGAGGACAGACAGAAAGAGGGAGTTTTTTTGGAGAGAGATGAGGTCTAGCCGAGGAGTCTTGGAGGTAGTTTGCAGTCAGAGAGTGAGAAGACCGGGAGAGACAGCCAGAGTGCTCTGGGCTTTTTAATAGGAAGCAGATGCAACACATGTAATGAATCAGACTCGGCTCGACGCGGCTTCCCTCTGATGTCTGAGCACCCGTCCTGCCCTTGAAAAACTTATGGGACGTTATCTCATGCCTGCAAAGCACACACTGCCGGTGAATTTAGCAGGCAGTGTTATGTGTTGGATGAAGGAGGGGAAGGAGAGGTAGGGGAGTTGAAGTGTGTGTGTACTGGCATACAGTATGCATTTATCTCTGTGGGTATGGGCTGAAAAATAACAATTACTGTGCGTGCTGTATATGCTACAATGCTTAGAAATAAAACATGTGTATTTGTGAATGCCCAGCTTTAGCATGCTAATTTATTATTATTAGACTACATGTTAGAAACTATAGGTTGTTAACAATCTGTTCACTAGCATGTTAAACACTATGTTAGCAAATATTGGAGGTTCGCATTATGCTCCTAGCATGCTAATTAGCACTAGCATGTTTAACTCTATGTTAGCAACTATTGGAGGTTGGCATTATATTCCTAGCATGCTAACTAGAACTAGCATGTTCAACTTTATGTTAGCAACTATTGGAGGTTGACATTCTGTTCCTAGCGTGTAAACTATAGCACAATTAAGTGCTAGCATGTCATACTGTTGGATGTTTCATGCTGACAACTCCTCTTATTGTCTCTGGCTTCTCAATGTGTAGTGATAAAATCTGACCTCGATAAAGTAGGTGTTGGTGACATGAAAAATGACATTTCTGCTGTTTCTTTTTGCAAACTCCCAAAGCCTGGATAACATCAAACGCCACAGAGTTCAGGGAGGAATTCACCAATGTGCCAGAAAAGCACACATGTAGCTGATAACATTAATAATGACTGCATTCCATGTGTTTTAGTTTCTACGCTCTGGTTTTGAGCATGTAGGCTTACAAGAATGGCTTACTGGGACACTTAATGGAGCAAATCGTCATTAAAGTTATCAGTTCCACCTGTGCTCTATGAAAACTCAACATTTCTGCTGTGAAAATCATCTATTGAAACGGGTGTTGTCTAAACTGTCTGCAAATAATTTAGCAAATTAATAGTTTTGTGGTCAAAATGATTTCACCAAGTAATAAATACCATTGATTGTCTCCATTGTATTCCAGCTAATTGTTATTAACTGCAGCAACTCTGATATTCATTTTTTTTACTGCTTGCAGAAAATAAACTTTTTTGGAAACTATCAGATGATTTAGTTCCTTTCATTTTCACAATTATGTGACATAGTATAAACAAAATTAAGTAATTGAAGACACAAGGGCATAAATAATAATGTTTAAAGTTATTGTATTGTAAACAACCTCATCATATCTACTTTTTAATTGTCCTTTTTTCTCCATGATGGGAAATATGGTGGTAAAATATAGTTACAATACATTTTCCATAAGTTAAATTATTTCCAGTTACTTTATTATGAGATAAAATTGCAAATTAGATTGCACATTTTGTTCATTTTCAGATGTATTCATCAATTTCGGAATGAAAGAGTGGATGTGACTACCAAACACAAAAGGAAAATCAGGTTGTTTACATATGCAAGAACAATGTAACAATCATAATAATGAGCACAGACATAAAAAGTCTTGGCACCGTCCTCCTCATCACAATCCCTTCTGGCCAAGTCCTTTTTTCCAAAGCAAAGGATCATTGCTCCTTTGACTTGCAGCAAATTGGTAGCGCGTCACACTGCCGTCACACCGGCTTGTATCTATCTCCACATGCAGGCCTGCCTCAGGAACGTTTTAAATCCCTATAAGGCCAGATGCAGAAAGCGCTCAGTACATGCACCTGACATACAAAAATAGGAAAGATGTTGAGAATAATGGCAGGTCAGGAGCGGCAGAAAGAAGACAGAGAGGGAAAATACAGGCGGAGGGAAGAACTGAAGTTGGGGGAGGAAGGATTGATGCGTTCTTCCTCACAATGTGCAGGAGTTTGCACATGTCAGATGTGGAAGACATGAGACAGAGATGAACCTTTAGAAGAGGAGAAGGGATGGGAGGAGAGAAGATACTACGCAGGATGCTCCCCCTGTCATTTTGGCTTAGACGTGTGCCTCTTTGCTGTCATTTCCATCACTCCCTTTTGGACCAGATGAGATATGTTGATGGAGAAGATCGAGGAAGAGGAGGAGGCGGCGGCAAAGGAAGGAGGAGAGCAGATAAGACGAGACAATTCTTAAGCTCTGGGTTGGTATGGAAATCAGGTCGTGGAAAGAAAAAAAGCAAGGGAGATGAAAAGCAGATGGAATCAGCCGCTGACATGACAGCATCCAGCCCTGAGAGCACATCTACTGCTTGTGCAATTACACGGCTGCATTTGCATCTATATGATCCCTCAAAACGCTGTCATGTGTGGGGATTTGAGCATCGCTATCTGGCGGAGCACAATTATGTGTGTGCCGTGTGTGTGTGTGTGCAAGCATTTCCACATTACATCTGACAGACGCTGCTTGTCTCGATGTACACTACGTAAAATGAGGATGCAGTTGGTAGAAGAGGATCATGCTCATTGTGTTAATAGGGATAATAGTGATTTAATAAGCTTACATGCGGATTCACTTTGCATTCTAATTGGCAAGGCCTCTCAGATGAAGCTGCCTACTTTAAACCCTCATGACTGGGAACACATGGACTAGTTCAAGGGATAAACAAAGTCTAAATGCAAATCTGTGGCACTTAGAAGTGTAGGAAGTGAACATGACTTGATTTAATGGCGGCTAAATCTTAGATGAGTAGGCCAATTGTTGTACCGGGATTAAATTATACAACTATACCTGTTTTTTATTATTGTGCTATTAAAATAAAATGATGTGTGAAATAACTATGATGCTATTACTAAAATGAACATAAATGTTTCTAATCAAGTGATATAAAATGTCGTAATTTCCCCTTAAATGGTGTTCAAAGGAAATATTTGGCAACATTTTGCTCTTGTTTCTATCATATTTGGACGGCCTTTGATGATCCTGCAAATGGTGTGTTGTTCCACAAAAACCTCAACATGGAAGGATTTTTTGACATCTATTTTCAATTTAGAGACAAAAATGTCAGTACCTCTTTTCACCCTCTGTCTGAAACCAGACCCAGTGAAAAAAAAAACGATATAACATACGACAGGAACCTCAAATAAGCATATAAAGCCTTTTTTTAAACCAAAATGACCCACATTCACAACATCCTGTCTCACTGTTGTGTTTTTCCCCTTTGAGCTCAGCATGCCCTCCTTCCAGCAGTGAACACTCATACATTACAGGATGCAGCATGACACTCTGCCACTTCCAGCACCTTAAAATGCATAATCTGTCACTTCAGTATCCTTCATGTACGAGGACTTTGTTTGGGCTTGTGTGTGCATTGGTGGGAGTATCTACATGTACATGAGTTCGTTTTTGCAGCACCACTTGATGGCAGTAACACACTATAACACTAAAGTACGCACAAACACACATATAGAGTAGTAGTTGTAGAAAACAAAATATATCTGCTGCATTGAACTGACTGACACGGCTACGAGGATTCAAACTACCTCGCAGGGAAGGATTGTGGGACGTGAGAGGGAGGTGAGCGATGAATGTTAACTTATTCAACTTAAAAGTATGATTGTTGAAAACATTTTTGTAGTTTTATTTGACTCAAACAATGCAAATATGGGCGTTTTTATGGACACAAACAAACGCCTTTAACTATTATCGCTCACATTTGGCTACTACGATATTAGTCAACAATTGTCTCTCACACTATAACACCAAAGTATACGCACAAACACACTAGTGATGGGAATTATGGCTCCGTTCCTTTCCGAGAGCCGTTCAAAAGAGCCGTTCAAAAGAGCTGTTCAAAAGAGCTGTTCAAAAGAGCCGTTTTTTTTTAAGGGGGCGGGTTTAATAGATTTATCTGCGAAATAATCCCCAGGATAATGATTGACTGTATGGCCAGAAATCTACTTTTACTCACAGAAAAATGTATAACTGGCTACATCTCTCAGCCAGCCAAACTACTACTCAAGCAGCATGCGTTATGCCATTATCTATACGGCAACTTTGCATTCAGGAAAGCAAGTTCCCGTAAAGGCGAGTGGATTTATGGCAGGCAGTGAACCAACGATAAAAAGAACGGCTCTCACCAAGTACGACTCGGTTCCCTTCGTTCGAACCAAAGAGCCGTTCAAAAGAATCGGATCGTTCGCGAACGTAACATCACTAAAACACACATATGTAGAGCAGCAGTTGTAGAAAACTAAATATCCACTGCATTGAAATCACTGACATGGCTGCGAGAATTCAAACTACCTCACAGAGAAGGATTGTGGGACATGAGAGGGAGGTGAGCGATGAACGTGGAAACGACAGGAGGATATTGGTAGGCTAATTGTCTCGAGGAGCGGCCCTGGCAACCTTGGCAGGGTGAGAAGTCAGGGGCTTCTGCCTCCCAGGGCAATGCGCTGCCAGGGTAATTGTGCCACGATCTTGACCTTGCATTGCTTAAACCTGCCCTCCGTTCTTCCTCTCTGCATCCCCCTCTCTTTCTCTCTGACTCTCTCCTTCCTCTCGCTGGAGCTGAAGAGGAGCTGCTCTCCGCTCTAATGATGTCAGCTCCCCGGAGGAGGCGTCTGTCTGCCGAATCTCAACAGCTAGCCTTCAATGTCTCCGCCTCTGCCCAGGAGCTGGAGGGAGGCCCAGACCATGGAGGAGGAAGGGGAGGAAGGGAGGAAGGGAGGAGGAGGAGGAGGAAGAGGAGGAAGAGGAGGAGGGTCCGTTCACTAGACGGTACAGCGGCAACCCAAAAAACCGAAAATTACCAGAACTCCTGAAGGAGGCCACAAAGGTCCTGATCCTATCGCTGTGCTACTCATAATGGAGCTCTCAATCAGTCAGAACACAAAGATAGGAGGAAGCTGGAGGTAGGATAAAAGTAACAAAATAAACTGGGCGATTATAGACCAGTACTGCAATTTGGTGACTTAAAGCATGAAACAGCAACAAAGCTATAATCACAAAAGTTTTGAGGAGTACTTCAGAATTGATCTAATCTCAAATATCATCACCATAAATAAACTAGTTTTGCTCATATGGACAGTTGTCGCTGGTTCCACCAACATTACCTGAACTCCTGAAGGAGGCCACAAAGGTCCTGATCCTATTGCCCTGTTTCTTATAATGGAGCTCTCAATCAGTCAGAACACAAAGTTAGGAGGCTAAAGAAAGTAGGATAAAGGTACACAGAGAACTGGGCTATTATAGACCAGTACTGCAATTGTTTTCTTAAAGCATGAAATAGCAACAAAGCAATTATCGAAAATAAACTACTTTGAGTAGTACTTCAGAATTAAATCTTAATTATCATCTCAATCCATAAACTAGTTTTGCTCATACGGACAGTTGTAGCTGGTTCCACCAAAACACAACTTGGTCTGTAGTGCTTTTCATTGATTTTGAATCACCTTCCCTACTTTTTGGTACAACTTTGGATCCGGTTAAACATGTAGGATACAAATTATTCAGAAAAACATCTGCTGTTTTTTATTTTATTTTTCATGCTGCTATAACCTTGCATGGACTTGTGTGCACATGCTGTTCACTATCTACATTCAACCTTCACCACAGGCAGTATAAACACTCTCTCTCTTCCTGAATGTGTGCTTAGCAGAAGCAGTAGCTATGTTTTTGGTTTTTCTGGGCAAATAAACAGTCATAGTAAAAGATTAGCTTCTTTTAGCATTCATTGCCACGCCAGTAGCATAGCAACTGTGTACAACTGCTGAATAACATGAATATTCCAACTTTCTTCAACTTAAAAGAATGATCGTTGAACATATAAACATTTTGGTAGTTTTATTTGACTCAAACAATGCAAATATGGGCGTTTTTATGGAGCTAAATAAACGCCTTTAGCTATTATCGCTCACATTTGGCTATACTACAACCTGTTTCTACAATTGAGTCGCAGATGAAGTAGTTTGATTGATCTGTGTTTTTCTGGTGCTGTTCAACTAGGACGATGTTTAATTCAATTTACAGCTAACCCCACCGGCCAACTGGACACCCTAAAACCTGGGGTTACATTTTGCTGCAAAAAACATGGTACCACTTTGAGTTTATACAAATAAAAATACAAAAGTATTGATACAATCCGGGGTGTATGAAGCAGATATAAGCCCCTTCATGATGGTTTAGTGGTTTCTGGGTAGTCATTTACCTTTGGAGACACTCAGCGATCATCTTAAAGATTAGAATCACTTTACCATAGTTTCAGGTATTGAATTTCATCAAAGGGAGGAAGACAGTTAGGCCAGATCATATAAATCTAAGGGCCAGCAGTAGTGTAAGGAAAACGACTCCCATAAGACCCAGCTCCCCCTCCGCCTCTACCTCTCTTTGATTTCTATCACACTGCTGTTCAATGAATTACTGCTAGAACCATTCTCACAAAGATAGGAAATATAGTACAATTGAACGTCTACTTGACCTTCGAGAGATGTAAAAGTCTTATTCTTTCTCCTTCTTTTATATCGCAGCAGCTGCAAGGCCAGAGACTCCGGATGCCTTTCATTCACTGTTGAGCAAAGTGACTTCGATTGTGGCATCTTATGGCAATCAAAACTCAAAGGACCATATGGGCACAGTTATGCATGCAGTTGTGTTCTGTTCAGCAAAAACATTTCCTCATTTCCATTGAAGACATGTGTGTGTGATCATCACTGCAAGTGTGTTATTACCTGGGGTGCAGTCTTTTACTACAGAGGCTTTCTATTGATGGCAGATGTGATGACCTGACTAACATGAGGACACAGAAGGGGAATTCCAAAACACAAATTATCTAATGAGGCACAAAGGACTGTGTCTTTTGGTAAGATACTGAACCTCAAATTGCTACTGATGGCATAGGGTTAGGGTGAGTGTTTTTAGTGTTTTTTTTATCTTGATAAGGTGAGAAGTCCATACATGCAGTTTATTTACCATGTAATGGAATATATCTGGAGGTGCCATTTATGTTTATTGTGGGCATGTTGTATTATTTTGTTTACAGGGGTGTATAAGTCAACTAGACAGAGAGGGGCACTGGTAGATAGAGGACACAGTTCTTAGCAGATGCTGTAGGACTAAGGACACTAACGGACCAACAACCAAACAACACTGGCGATGGAAAACCTGGAATTGTTACAATCTCAGTAAACCACAAGCTAAACTGCATTTACACACACTAATGTCTGCCAATGTCCATTAAGCTTCTCAACAAACAAATGTAATGTATAGTTTAAACGTTGGCCATTAGGGTTGTCCATCAGATAGCCATTGTCAGTATGTGTATATGTGTATATGTGTATATGTGTATATGCGAACTGCGTATATGTACATAAGTCATGTGTTAATATCTACAGGTCTTTAGTCATGTACTATGTAGTAATTTTAATCTTTTGTGGAAGTGCAGAACGGAGTCCAGAACATATCGCTTTATCGGAACATTAAAGTATATCGTATAGTATAAGAAAGCATACACAAAGTAAGTGTCGAACGAAAAAGTATTTAGTCTAATAAGATATCTCCACCTTATCTTGGTAGTGGACAGCAGCAGTGCAAAGACTAGACCAGACAAGATTGTATTTACAACATTGCACAGTATATAGTGTTGCGAATAAGCCCCCGAATGCAGCTGATATTAGAGTGAATTGGACCCAAAGAGAAGTGACATTGTAGAGTATCTCGCAGGCCGGGTTAAATGAGTGCATTAGTCGTGCCCTAACCTTTTAACAGCAATGTTCTCTCTTCAAGGACAAAAGTCTGGCTTCACTCCGACCTTCTGACCAGGTCCTGCAGTGTAAAGTGCTAAATGGAAAAGCAAGGCCAGTCTTATTAAGGTCCGTCACGACATCTCCACGCTCAAAGGTTTCTAACTGGCAGAGTGGAGGGTGGTATCTCCTGACCTAAACATACTAGTTTTCAGTGGTGTACACTTGGATGCCGTTCCCTGTATTCCTTCTTTATGGAAACCAATAAACAACCCAATTGATTGTTGCTTTAAATATACAACATGTGGGAGAATGCTGGGGTGATGAGAAGGTGATGAGAAGGTGATGTGACATGGCAGTATTGCATTGGCTAATATTACAGAAGAATGCTGTAATTGTCTCGCTAGAGGAAATGCAGAAGTTTCTATGACCGTATCTCTGTCCAATGGACCGGCTGTGAGTCCACGTGACTTTCATTCATAAGCCTTTGTTTCTTTTAGCTGGCCGGGGCGAAACCAAACAAACCAAATGGAATAATAGTGTGAAATAAAACTTCCACTACAGTTATGACCAATGAAAACAAACTGTTGATCTCCTTCCTACCCTTTGTCCCACTGCTCTATCTCCAAAGCCCTGAGCGAATATTACAAATTACCCCCTTGTGCAAACACTCCTGATAAATAGAGCTGGGAGGCCAGGCCTTAGGGAGCTAACAAAGCAAACATGACATGGAGCATTGCTCTACATCTCCATCCCCAGCATGTTTTTACAGGGATGTGAACGCCTGGCCGTCTGGGTCAGATCGATGGCACATCCAGGCCTGCTTAGCAGCATTAACACTGCAGTGAGAGGTAGACTGTCAGGAGGTCTTTGGTTTCTGACAGGTTACCTCACAAAGACTGGAGTCATGGTCCAGTTAATATATCAGGGCTGTGGCTTCAAACGAATACTTTATATACGTGTCATGGTTTAAATTAATATCCAATATGACGGTGTGACGCAGTAATACAAATGCTCGATCCTGACAAATAAATTCCTTTATATTATAATGCATGATCTTTAGAAGTGTCCTTTAAAGTCAGCGTTTTTATTTTTAGTGAAATAACTATTTGTGAATTGTATGTTTTTATTGGATGACGATTCACATTTTTAAAAGGGGCCCCTATTATTATAATTGTCAGGTTCATATTTGTATTTTGTGCCTTTAGTGTGACATGTTTCCATGTTTTAAGGTTCAAAAAGCTCTATATTTTTCTCATACTGCCTGTGCTGCAGCGAGAGAAACTCCCTCAGGAGGGAACACAGGGATTTTAGCGTTTGCACACCATTTACATGCTTACAAAAAACTTCAGGGAAGGGAAAACCCCCCAAAAGCATAATAGGGCCCCTTTAATTGTCCGACAACCAGGTTAAATATAGTTAGCAGGCTTATAACAATGATTAAGTCAGTGATATTCTGTTGCATTGTAAAATCGTTCACATATTGAGTTATCAATGTCTATTCTCTTAAGGATTTATTTTGGGACACTGGGTTTACTCACCAAACCAGTTAGAAAACTATCATAGTCATGTTTAAGATTAATGTCTAAACTCTGTTGGAGTGTTTAACTTTATCTTGATTTATCTGACAGGCGCTGACCAGCATGACAAAGTGACGCTGTAAAAACAATGGGCTCTATAAATAGAGTCTGTTCCAGTCTAGTTTGAACGTGTCTGGTCTGGTATGATGGACTTTGTCTTATCTGATCTGCACTTGTTTCCTGACACAAGATAATGCAATAGGCATCATGTGGAAGGTATGACGCCAACCCAAAACATTACAAGAGCTGTCATATCTCATATCTAATGGCAAGTTCAAAATCTGTTCACATGGGAACAGTTTTTATGCGGTGTCTTTTCTTTGGATCCATGCCTAGCGTGCTTAGTGATTAGCTTCACTCTCATCTGGCCTGTGCTGCCTCTCTTGGTGTGGCATGTGATGAGTGACAGCGTGGGGCCAGCCTATGTCAACTCCATAAGATAACACTAACGGCAGTACAACAACGGTTCAGAGTGTGAGGAGTGATACATCGTACCTGTAAGCTGAGGAGAAAGAGGCTTTTCCAAGCTTATAGAGGCTTCTGTAGGCTTACAGCTGGCATCCAGTTGCTTTTATTACAGTATTGCCACTGCTAAGTCAACATTTAGCAGGAAAACAAACAACTACTACATATAAATAAACATAAACTAGTATGCCAGAAACAATGTTAGCATAAAAGCCTACGAAACTGGTTATGGTTTCAATAAAAGTCCAGATCTTTTCAGATATGGCAGCACCCACGCAGGGGATTTCCGTATCTATTGACCAATAATTTGTGGTATGCAGCTTTGTAAATTCATGACACGCTTGCTTTGTTTCACCAAAAACAGTTCCTGGGTATTTGTTCCGTCACACGCTATCTCTTCATCACCTGCTACGCATTCTGATGGTGAAAAGGCTTTGTGTTATCTCGCCTGCTGTTGTATTTGTAATACGCCTGTAATTATCTGCGTGTATCTGATATGCTTTGTAATCAGCTTTATCTGGGTGACAGGCCTTTTTTCCTCCCTCGTGTGATTTAAAATGTTAAACAAGAAAAGTGACTCACACCCAGCACAGTGTCAAAAACACGAGCATGGATTGTCGGTTAAGAGACAAAGGAAGACCACACATTATGAAACTAACACACCTAAAACTACTATAAAAATGTAAGTAAGAAATGTGACTTAATGTATTTTTAGGTACTGCATACGGCCCAATACATTTCCATAAGGAGTAATGCGCTGCAGTTTAACAAAACGACGCATATAAAAAGCCACACATGAGCCAAAATGAAAATGAAGAAACATCTTCACCAACTTGACGAGAAATGTGCAGCATTTACTAAAAGCGCTGCATAAATGAAACACTGCAAGAAGCCCAAAACACAACAGAAACAGGGACATTTTAAAAGTGATGCAAACGACTGGGACCTGTCTTGGTTTGTGTTTGTCAGTACTACGTTAGCTATGTTAGCTAGCTAGCTTACAGTAGATCTGCAATAATATGGGAAGGCATCATGTGATCACATTGTTAAAATAAGCCAATACAACTTACATTAGGAGAGTTTCCATCAACAGTGACAGTTGGACAACGTTATAATCCCCAAACGTCAACAAGCGTTTCATATTTGCATCATTTTTGAAGCTGCATTGCGTTTCTCCTAATCTGATTTAGGCCTTTAAGCGTTTGCACCTGTCGGCCACCATACTTTTTCATGGACAAAAGCCCACATACAGGCACAGCGGGAAACAAAGCGAAAACACCTGCTGAATGTGGTTCTGCTGATAATCCAATAGCAAGTGTAAGTCATGGAGACTTTGTTTCCGAAGTAAAGGAACGCTCCCCAGAGCTACCAGGGTCCTAAATAATGTAACACACTTCAGCTCTAGTTGAAACAGCAGAAAGAAGGATACATAAATCCTGGGAGCACAGCTACATCAGCACTAAGGTCGTTTTGATTTCCCCTTTCATCGTGCCGGAGAAATGGCTACTGATGCAGATTTAGACACATCTACACATATGCAGATTTCTTTGTATTTTCTGTGTAGGTACATACCAACCATGCATGTTCAAATGTCCACATTTGCACATGCATATACCCTCATTGCAAATCACATACATCAAAAGCACACACACACATGCAGCCAATATCCCCAGTCAGGCATCTGGAACATATCTGAGGTAGTAAAACGCCTGTATAAGGGCAGCTGCAGTCCAACTGTGTAGGCATGTCAGGGAGACGGAAGAACAGCAGGGAGCCAGAAGGATGAGGTGAGAGGTGTAGCGAGCAGAGCGCCATGTTGAAAGAAATCAGCACTACCTGGGGAGCGAGAGCTGGTACATTATGTCCTACCACTTAGCTTTCATGCTGTTATTTCTGTGCGTATTTATGGCTTCTGGCACTCGCTGGTGCTGTGTTAACCGAGTTGTTAGATGCTAAACACTATATTTAATTTATAGATGATGCTGAAATCTTAATCTTGATTTTTATAAATGAGGACATAAAAAAGGAGCAGAAAGTCATTAACAGGTTATGAGCAAACCACTACTGAGGCGCCATAGTTTGAACAAATACAAAAATGGACTGAGCGACAAACATATTCCCTGTTTTATGGAGCATAGTCTAAGCTGTGAAATGCATTAGTAAGCTACAGGCCTGCAAACTATATTAGAGAGGCTTAACAACATCCACACAGCACTGAAGAGTTATTACTTCAGGTCACGACAAACAAAGAGGGAAAGGACTAATAAAAGGAAAAAGCATCAGGGATAATAATCTTCACAATTTAGACAGCGAAGACATCTGCTTTAAAAGGGGTGTTATGGATGTCATGCACATCAACCTTAAGAATTTCCTCTCTGAAAAGTGGTTGAGGATTACATTATCATTTTTACGATGCTTTCAATGCTATCACTATATCATGGCAGTTTCAATGCCATTCAATACCTGAGGGACGGCACATGAAAGGAGGATGGTGCTCAAACAAATCCTGATTCAGTGAAGATAAGTGTTGGCTTTTCAACAGGAGAAAATGGCTTTCAGAACCGCACGGCTCGTATATAAATAGTCTAACATAACATGTCCATATTGTTGCCTAGTACAACACACATATGACAGAGATGCATCTTCGCAAACATAATCATCATCCAAACTGTTAAGATTACAGGTTTCTCAATGGACCCTGCATCATAAAAAGGTATTATGCATTCTTAGTATATAAAGATCCTCCAAAACAGTTTCAAATATAGCATAATATGTCCTCTTTAAGTAGATGCTGGTATTCTTCTTTACAGACTGTGTAAGAATATATAGACATTAACAAAATACTAGTGACATTAATGAAGGTAAAAAGGGCCAGCGGGAGCGAGTACATATATATATCAGACCTTCTTCTGTAGCAATTGATTGTCCCAGAGGGGGGGGGGGTGTAGGTGGGGCCTATCTTTTGGAATGACTGATGTCTGGGGGACGCGAGGTGTCAAGGGGGACTTTGGTAAATGGCAGCATGTGGCAAGGTCGCCTCTCCATTTGTCTGCCAGTGGGATGGCAAAGGGCCGCTGGGTAGTTGGGCCATAGCTCTGTGACTGCCTGACAACCTCCTGCGGCCCTGCGAGCAATGGGGGCCCTCCATCTTGTGTCACTATGGGGACGTCTAGGTCTGAGCACAGTGCCCTCCCCTCCCTCTCAGCGCCTCTCTCCACCTCCCGGAAGCATCCATCACAGCGTTCCCCAGTGGGGCGTGGGTAACGGATCGACTTTCCTCGGGAGCGCTAATCAATCCGACTCTCGCTGCCTCTCCCTGGGAACATTTATGGCCTGCCATAAAGCAGGCCTTTAGGGCATTACGGCACCCAGTAATCCTGCTAAGTGAGCAATATTTCCCATCTCTGGGGCTGCAGTTAGGCGGGCTCGGGCCATAAATAGCCGAGTTAATCTGTGGCCGTGACTTCTCGGCCAACCCTCAGTAGTCACAACCCCACTGGGGCCAGGTGGGAGCCACCCGGCGGCCAAGGTAAAACAACTTGTATGACGAAACGATGAGATGGCCTTCTACAGCCAAGTGGTTGTTGGATTGCTGCTTTCCCCTTCTTCCATCCTCATGGAAAGAGCCACTAAGGGAGCGAGCATTTATCATGCTGGATACAGGGCCCAGTTGGAATCGATGCACTACCGTAGGTCTCTCCATGAGCCAACAAGTTCATAAAGTATCTATGAAGAAAACAGTCTGCACACACCATTCATTACAGAGCCTGGAGTTCACAAGCAGCTACCAGCAGCCTCGGGGATGAACATAACGCAAGAACAGAAGAGGGGGAAAGTCATATAGGCATGTATTTCAACTGGCCTGTCTTTGAAAAATACTGTTATAATAACTTCATGAGTGAAAACCAATGACCATAAAAACAACATGAATGTTAAAAATAAGCCACAAAAGGAAAACATTAAAGCCAGGAATGCGGCTGTATTCTCTCAGACTTCCTGCCAAGGTCAGCGGGTTCTCCTCAAAGGGGAGCCACTTCCCCACGATACGCCCGGCTGAGTTTAAACGGATATGTTGATGTGCTAGCGTTTTGTCAGAACATCTTAAAAGAGGCCGTTTTCTCTCAGGGCACCGGTGGGAGTTCCATATGGTAAAAAACACAGAAGATAGAAGGCAAAGCTAGCCTTAGGTTGAGCGTTGCCAGAGGGCTACAGCACCCTCCTCCCCTCCTCCCCTCCACCAATAACCGCTGCTGCTCGGGTTGATTCCACTTCATTTTATTCCACCCATCATGCATCAAAAATGTCTCCCAGAGGTACCGCGGCTTTGAGCAGAGGCCTCCGTCTCTTTTTCGCTGGAAGGCCAAGTCTCTCCATCACACCACGGGTGCAGGAGTCAAGGTCTTCAACCCCTTGGCCCTCAGCAGACTTCTCAGCTCAGCCAACCCCCCAGGCAGCCAGCTTGTCAGTCAGGAAAGCCTGCTGACTTTTCTCGTCTTTGGTTCAGGTCAGAAACATTGTTTTCCCTCTCAGAGCTAGGCAGAAACATGACAGGTGTCCATGGAAACAACATTTGTGCAGATGTTTCCAGTTCTTTGAGGTTTTTTTGTAAAACAAGTGAGGTCAGTTTGCACCGTGCTGCCATACCTCATACAAAAGGAGGATGGAAGCACGGTTTAATTGCACAAATAATAATAATAATAATAATAATACATGGGATTTGTATAGCACTTTTCCTAATGCTCAAAGACGCTTAAATGATGGATATGGCTATGAACGTATTTATCTATTCATTAGATTAAACATCAAGCTCCAGCAGGGCTTTAATATATCATATACAGTGTATGATGGATTAATCAATGGTGATTTAGGGAATGGTGAACTACATGTGACAGATCATTCAGGAGAATAAATAGAAAGGAAATAGATTATACTTAATCCAATTCAATGCATTAGGTATGGCCGCAGCTGAAATCAATACATGTAAAATCTAAAGTAAGATAACCTATACACCCTCACCTTTTTGAGAAAGATATGGAAATAATCATACCCCATATTTCCTTACAGTCATCCTTCACTTCAAACGGTGAACATACGTTTTGAATACCGGCAATTAATCAAACCGTCAACATAATTTAAGACAAGTCTTTCTGCCTCAAGACCATCTTTCATCACTTATTGTTGTTCCAGGAAATCTAACTCCTGCCCTGTCAAACTGAGACTCTGCCGAATGCGCGGCGTTTACTCTGACGTGTTCTTTGATTCCTCCGTTTGCTGTTCTTCATCACATCTTCTCATGTCATATTTATAGTAGCAGCTAGCATGCAGCAATTTGTGGTTAACCTCTCTTGATGAATCTTGTCAAGTGTATTGTTCTTCTCTCTCCGCTTTGAAGCAGTCTATAGAGGCCTCGTCTCTGGTTGGGTACCATCCAAGAGGTTAGTGTCTATATGTAGCCCAGCTCACTGAGTTTTTCGGGGTGCTGACGGGCCCCTGACTGACACTGGAGAACCAGCAGTCACTGATGTTGTTGCTGCTGCTGAAAGAGTGGCCAGGCCTGAGTAATGCTCTGCGGCTCCCAAATCATTTCCACTTGGAGCAGGAATGAACCCGAGCTTCAATTGGATTCACATGGTATGGACGGCAGACAAAATTCCCATCATCATCGTCTTCATGTATACTGTAGCAGCTCCCCCATCAGGCCGACCACTCTCCTGCTTTTTGTATTTATGGCCAATAAAAGCTCAATAACTGATGTAATCAAAGAGCGAGGATACAAAGGCTGCACTGTAGTGGAAACAGAAGATTGGACTGTTCCCCTGCAGAGATGTTATCACTGCAAGGCTCAGTGAGCATGAACCTGTGATCCACTCCTGCCCTGTGAGCGGGGATTTCAACTCCCTTACAGCTAAAGGAGGAGTAAGGAGCATTAACTTTGTACTGGGGACTCTGCCACAGAGAGGGGAATAGAAAGGCGGGAGAGAGATGTTATTCTTAGCGCTGACAGTGCCGCTGCACTCATGAAACCTTTGCTTTATCTCTACCAACAATCAGTCTAATTATGTTCATTGGAGGAGTCCAATTAATCCTCCATTGTCAGCCGGTGGCTAAGTGTTTCTGTACCCCTCGCACAGCCACACACAGGCACAGTGGAATCTGCAATTAACACTACCCAAATTTATTTCGCGCCACTTGCCTCGGCTTCTGACTCCCTCCAATTATGCCTAATCAATTCCACTAGGGGGTGGCGGGGCACAGGGGAGGTCACTGTCATTTGCTGCGACAAACCCCTCTGCGCCACCCAAAGGCCAGGCGTGTCAGAGCCGTTGTCATGTGGTAAGACATGCAAGGGATCCTCAGTGAATAGCTAACTAAAACCCCAGCTGTGGGGCGCCTCTTGATGCTCCATTGTTGGTGTTAATTGAAAAACGTGCGATATAGACTAAAGGTGGCAGCACTTGGCTTTCAATCCCCTCTGGACAAACATGCCTGGACCTGGCTTAGCTTAACCTCGCTGCTTCCCTTGTTTTCAGGCTGATAATTAAATGACCACAGAATAACTGAAAGACATAGTGAGGAAAATAGTTCTGTCAAGAAAAAACAAGCTGTGCATAGGGCATGATGGGTGGCTCCACAGAAAGCAAAAGTAACATAAGTATTGAAAAGACAGTGTGCTTCTCAAAGTGCTTTAACAGTATGGCGTAAAACAAGTCAACATAAAACATGAGGTCAATGTTAAAACCTTAACATATCATTATTATTAGATTCATAATAATATAATATAACACATTTCATAATTGTATATAATAATATAAGATAAATAAAACAATGTTAACATAATAATAATAATAATAATAAATATTAAGATACCAAATAAAAATTACACACAATTGTCCCTCAGCACAATAAATAACCATAACGCAATAATGTTATCTTTCAATTAACTACGCAGCCTTCTGTGCTTCAGTAAAAGCCGATGTATTGGACTGTATCTGCTGACCTCCGGTTGACCCTGTGTGGTACTCTACATACATGACATGAGCTGCATGCTTGCTCATGTCCCATGTGTATTTATATATGTATGTATACAGGCATGTACATATATATAATCACATTTTTGCAGGGTGTCAATGTATGACATGTAATATGCCCATATGCTAACATTTCTACACTGTGTGTGTGTGCTCGCTGCCCCAGGCCACAGGCAGGCAGGCCTCCCTGAAGACAGCCCAAATGCCCCGCAGTGGGCAGAGACACGGGGAAGGTATGTCCACTGACTGGAATAACCATGTTACAAACCCGCTGTAAAACGCCACTAATATTTAATGCCTTGCTGTCAGGTCTGAAGGGCACATGCACATGGAGGAAGTGTGCATCCAAGTGTGTCCCCCTCTGCAAGGCTCAGTGCATCTGAGTGAGAGTGGAAATATGTGTGTGTGTGTGTGTGTGTGTGTGTATAGCTGACGAATAAAAAACCGTGATTTGCTTTATACACAAACCTCACTAACTGAACTGTTTTCTGCTCCCAGTGTTAATATTTTCTCTGATGTGTGCCAGCTGCAGACGCACCGCAAAGCTTCCCCACCACAGAAATCGATCAATCATTTTAACTTGTTACTTCTACTTTATACTGACTTAACTTGTCGATGTAGCAATCGTTTAATTTTTTACTAATTCACCAACTTTGGCAATGATTTTGGGTTCAATTTTGGGGATGCCACGGTGGTTGCTGACCTAATTAGTGTAATAAGAATAAACTGTCTTAATTGATGTATATTACACTTCTGTTTACACCACCTGCTTCATCAAAAACTCTTACTGTTTTAAGCTAAATACCTTACCTGTCGCATTAAATATACACACTATTGTCCCTCAGCACAATAAATAAACCAAACTGTTTTTCAGAATCAGAGAATCAGAATACCTGTATTAGTCCCAGAGGGAACATTTACATTGTTACAGCAGAAAAGAGCCAAAGACAGCTTCATTTTTGCTCCCAGTGTTAATATTCTCTCTGATGTGAACCAGCTGCAGACGCACAGCAAAGCTTCCTCACCACAGAACAGCCACTGGCGAGTTCCTGACTAATCCACGGGGTGTATCAGGTGATGGAGGCATTACTGGACCTGATAACATCGCTATGTCTCTGGCAGGATCAGGTCAGAGAGGCACCTAGTGGGTGAGGCCGGGCTAATGGCAGCGGATATCAGATCATGGCCTGTCACCGTATGAAGCCTGGCCCATGTGTAATCCTCCCATAATAGACACATATAGAACCAAGGACGCTGGTGAAACTGTCAACATGCCAGCCATTGTGGATCTAATAAAAATCAAAGTCAGAGGTGATGTGTGTGTGTGTGTGGGTAGATTATTATTTATAATAATATATATGGGCTTATTTTTTTGCTGTTGCCTTCTAGTAAAATAAATAACTTTTCAAATATTACACTGCCATGTCGTTTTTATATATGTGTTATTCTATTTTAGCTAGTTTTATTTTGATTCTGCATTTAAATGCCATTTATTTGCGTGTTTCTGTTGCTCTGTATCTTAGTGTGTTTATATTTTTGTAAAGCTGTGTCTAAGATAAGATAAGAAGTACTTTATTGATCCCAATTTGGGGAATGTTTGCGTTGCAGCAGCATAAAAAGACAAGGCAATGTATGTGAGGTAGATATTTGCCATCTCTGTTTGCATCTATTTATACCTATGCGTGAATCTGCATTTGTGACAGCATGTGGGTCTGTGTGCATTTGTGACAACATGTGGGTCTGTGTGCATTTGATTTGTGGATGTCTGAGTATGTGTGTGTGCTGGTGTTAAGGGGGCAGGGTGACTGGCACCAGGAATAGCTTTCTCCTCTTGACCCATGGTTCCTGGCTGCAGTAATTCTCCAGTGTGGCGTATTACTTTCACGCCGACAGCAGCACAGAGACCCAACACAGGCACCTCGGGATGCCGTCCACTTAAAACTAGTAGTGGGAGCCCATTAACATTTCAAGGTGTTATTTCAAACGTGGGGGGAAATTGCTGTTGAATATTTCATGCTGCAGTACGAGTCATGTGTATCCCTCTGTGGCTGCGTTGGATCGGGGTGGAAAAGACGAGGCCTGAGGGAGGCGACCTGTGCATTCAGAGTGAGCGTGGAGATACAGTCCTGAGCTACATTGGTGTCAGAGGGGACTCTACTTTGAAGAGCAATTATACTACCATTACAGGCTCATTAATTAAACTGAGAGCAACCGGGCTAATTCAGCCTGTGACCCCGCAGAACGCGCTGATATTATGCAATCAGTATGGCAACGACGCACTGCTAATTGGTGATGTTGTTATGTGTCACTGTGCCGCTCTCTGGCCTTTGACTTCAATCACATGTCATGCCTCCCAATTACACCCTCATGTCTCCCCACTGTGTGCTGTCTAATTAAGTGAAACTAGTTCATAACTATATGTTTGAAAGACTCTTATTCTGAGTCATTTGGTTCTGAAAGCAGGTCAACCACACAGAAGTTGCTTTGCGAAATGAATCATCTAGCCATTCAAGTATTGAGTATCTACTCCTACACACACTGGAACACACACACAGGAAACACTAATATGAATATTACATAATAAGTCCTGAGCATACATCTGTTTACAAACTTTACAGTCTACATATTTATTAATATATGATACCAATATGCAGTATTTTATTTGATCACACTGTACAGTTTTAATTGTACATTATTTTTTGATTTCAACTTACTCCATTTGAAATATATATAGTTAACTTATAACTGCATTGTACTCGCACCATTTCATTTTTTCTTGCATTATGATTTTTTATCTTAAGTATATTGCATTGTTGGACGAGCTTGCAAATTTAGATTTTCATTGTCAAAACTAAACTGTAGCTATTATACAAATGACAATAAAGCTTTTGAATCTTTTGAATACACACATCTTCTCTATATCTAATGATAACAACCTGCTAATGCAGTCCTAAGTGAACCATGTGACTTCAGACCCCCCCCCCCCCGGGCCATCCTCTCCCCTCAGGGACCGATATAAAACCCCTGACCCTCTTTACTACGAGGTGTCAAAAAAACGGACCACACCCCATCTGGATCCATCTCCTCTGGGACTGCTAGGGGGCGTGTCAACCTGCAGTCTGCCACTTCAAACCCCCCCCCCTCTGCCTCAGGGTGTACATGCTCTATTGTGCAGAAGCAATCATTCTTACCCCCCTCCCCCTCGCCTCTCTTTGTTTTGCAAATGGCCTCTCCCACATCATTTTACATACACACTCCAACCACCGAGCTCTGGGGACGGTCCAGGAAGTAATTGTGGCTTTTGTGCGTGTGGTCCCCCCCCAAACCCCCCCTTCTTCCTCAAAAGGAGCCGCGCCCCCTTGTCAGCTGTCATCATATAACTGCCTGCAGACCCAGGGGCCTAATGACAGGATCTATAGTACATGAAAACACAATTATAGCCCTTGGTTCAATTGCTACTGTGTGAATGGCCTTTATAAGAGCGAAAAAAGGAACCAAACACATGCTGCCCGCTCCCAGGCACGAAACTCTGAACAATATCTTCTAAATCACAACCCGTTAAAACACACACAGCGTCATTTCAGGCCTGAACATTTAAAATACACCCTGTTTAAGCGGCTCTCCTTACGTACATTGATAATAAGCTAATACTAGGCACACGATGTCTGAGTGATATGGTTACATTTGACCTTGTGTAGCGTGCTGTTTTTAACGAGCTAATATGAGTGACGGCGGCGGCATGTTCAACCCACACACGAGCCCTGGTGTTCCAGCAGCATTTCATTATCTCTGACGATGTTGTTTTCACGGCAATATTTTGAAGCCACATTAAGCATCCATTACAAGACGCTGCAGGAGACATGTTGATGGAACCTGCAGAACATCCAGCCGATACTGCAGACCCTCACATTCTTTACATTAGCCAGTCAAAATGGTAGAAAAAAGGAGAGGAGAGGCCTCCCACCATGTTTTTCAAATGGGAACAGTGACCCCCAATGGACGATGTGATGCAATCTGGTAAAGGGTTAACTAAGCATCATCTAACACCTCCTCATATGTGTGTGAGTGCAATACCTCTGTGCTGCAGCAGGGGTCAGTGTTGTATCACGGTTAAAGTAAGAAGAGTGAGAAAGAGAAGCAGAGCTGTGGCTGCAAAGATCACATCTGTCTCAGTGACACCACTAATCCCATTTAAGCTGTCTGAGTTAATGTCCAGCTTTGCTAGTCGCCGACCCCCCTCTCCGCCACGGGGCTATGCTAACAGGGGCAGGGGGCCTCTGTAGATCCCATTAATGTAGTGACCCTTAATGGGCTAAAGTGGCAAAGATGACACTTAAATGGTTTGACAAGTAGGCGAATCACAGCCACACTTATTCAGACATACACAGTAATGTAGTAAGACCACATCAGCATGCACACAGCTCCTATAGAGCATGAAGAGATCAAATCAAAATCAAATCAAAATGTATTATAGCTCCAAATCACAAAAACAAAGACAAAATCTAAATACAAATGGCATAGCATCAAAATGTATAAAAACATTATATGACAACATAAGTATTGCCATAATACTACACATTGTACGACACTAACAATAACACATTGTTTAAGCCAAGCAACATTTTAATGGAATCTAATAAAATAGCTGCTAATTGAAGTGCTTATTTACTGGAACAAATTGATACGTCCGTGACAAGGGGAGAAAGAGCCTTTTGTAAATGACAGAGGAGAAGAATATGAGCAGAGAGTAAGACAGGAACCAATCAGGACACAGCCTGGCCTCTCTATTGTCTTACACCCTCTCAGGCCTGTCACAACAAACAGGCCGCCAAACAAAACACCTCTCACACCCAGAGGAGGATTCTATGTACACTACATACTGGTATACACCTGAACATCAGCAGGAGAGGACTCTTTAAAATAGAAACACTACATACTGATATACACCTGAACATCAGCAGGAGAGGACTCTTTAAAGTAGAGACACTACATACTGGTATACACCTGAACATCAGCAGGAGAAGACTCTTTAAAATAGAGACACTACATACTGATGTACACCTGAACATCAGCAGGAGAGGACTCTTTAAAGTAGAGACACTACATACTGATGTACACCTGAACATCAGCAGGAGAGGACTCTTTAAAATAGAGACTCTAAATACTGATATACACCTGGACATCAGCAGGAGAGGACTCTTTAAAGTAGAGACACTACATACTGATGTACACCTGAACATCAGCAGGAGAGGACTCTTTAAAATAGAGACTCTAAATACTGATATACATCTGAACATCAGCAGGAGAGGACTCTTTAAAATAGAGACTCTACGTACTGATATACACCTGAACATCAGCAGGAGAGGACTCTTAAAAATAGAGACTCTACATACTGGTATACACCTGAACATCAGCAGGAGAGGACTCTTTAAAGTAGAGACACTACATACTGATATACACCTGGACATCAGCAGGAGAGGACTCTTTAAAGTAGAGAGACTACATACTGATGTACACCTGAACATCAGCAGGAGAGGACTCTTTAAAGTAGAGACACTACATACTGGATATACACCTGAACATCAGCAGGAGAGGACTCTTTAAAGTAGAGACACTACATACTGATATACACCTGAACATCAGCAGGAGGGACTCTTTAAAGTAGAGACACTACATACTGATATACACCTGAAATAGCAGGAGAGGACTCTTTAAAATAGAGACACTACATACTGATATACACCTGAACATCAGCAGGAGGGGACTCTTTAAAGTAGAGACACTACATACTGATATACACCTGAAATGAGCAGGAGAGGACTCTTTAAAGTAAGAGACACTACATACTGATATACACCTGAACATCAGCAGGAGAGGACTCTTTAAAGTAGAGACACTACATACTGATACACCTGAACATCAGCAGGAGAGGACTCTTTAAAGTAGAACACTATATACTGATATACACCTGAACATCAGCAGGAGAGGACTCTTTAAAGTAGAGACAGTACATACTGATATACACCTGAACATCAGCAGGAGAGGACTCTTTAAAGTAGAGACACTACATACTGATATACACCTGAACATCAGCAGGAGGGGACTCTTTAAAGTAGAGACACTACATACTGATGTACACCTGAACATCAGCAGGAGAGGACTCTTTAAAGTAGAGACACTACATACTGATATACACCTGAACATCAGCAGGAGGGGAGTCTTTAAAGTAGAGACACTACATACTGATATACACCTGAACATCAGCAGGAGAGGACTCTTTAAAGTAGAGACACTACATACTGATATACACCTGAACATCAGCAGGAGAGGACTATATGAAGAAAATGTAATCAGTGACTAAATGTTGATATCAAAATATCAACGTGAATATTGGATTGTATTTAAAAATAGCACTTCATCAAGTGAAATGTTGCAGACATCATACCTTAAACTAGATCTACTTTCGCTGGTGCTGATGTATTTAAATTCAAATAGCTAGACTAAAACAGGAGGAATACACTTGAAATAAATCAAATACATAGTGTTGTGTTTTCATTGGTTTTGTATTTATTATGATAATTGTTGAAGTCAACAGAAAGCAGGTAATAAAGTAAGTACTGAAGTAGCTTTAGGTCAGTGTATTGGCACGGAGCCAGGTGAGCTAGAGTCACTCAATACGAAGGCATCTAAACAAAAACAGGAGGAACAAACGAGAAACAAATCTTGTGTTGTTTTTAATTTGAATGTATTTTTATTGATTATTATTATTAGTTGAATTCTCAGACTAAATCTCTGGTGACTTGCAATCAAAAGCAACAAGTTAAACTAAGACAGGAGAAACAAACGTGAAAGATATCAAATTGTCAGTATTTTTGTTATTATTATAACAACGTTTTTATTGATTGACGACACTAGACTTTAACTTAACACTAAGGGGAATGGATGAGGGGTTCATCAGCAGTAAAAGAGAGGGGGGGTCGGAGGCAGGCGATATTTTTGAGGCAGTTTTGGTGAATGACTTGGAGATGGAGTCCATTGATGGTGGAGAAGAGGGGTTTGCCGTGTTGACAGCATCTCTGTTGATAGCATCTCTGTGTTGTTGTTGACGGAGTTTGTAGGCACCGAGGGGGTCCGGTTTTTTCTTGGAGGGGTTGATGGACTGGAAAATGTAATGGTTTAGCCGCCTGTGTTCTGGGCCGCCTTTACATGTAACCTTTTCTTTATTTAGCTTACTTGTTCCTCTTATTTTGGTTCACAACTCAATTTGAGTCTAAGTCTCTACTTGACTTTTTTTCATACCTAATGAATCAGTTTTTTTTTTTACCATGGGTTCTGGGTGACCTTTTAAATTGAATCAGATCTTTATTTTGCTAACATTTTCCTGTTATTTAGGTTATTTTTTTGCCCCTAGTGGCTAAACCTGCACATCACACTGAGACTCTTCTGGAAACTATTTTTATATTTAACGAATCTTTTTTTTTTTTAACCAAATCTAATAGCTGTTAAGTGTTCAAATGTATATCCAGACTGACTGTAAATATTTGTTGTTCTTCTCTAGTGGGCAATTCTGCACAATCACTGTGAGTTTAAGTCTCTACTGGATTTATTTTTTATGCGTAATGAATCAGGGTATTTTTTTTACTATAAAGGCTTGAAATGGCCCACAGTATGTTCTGGGTGACCTTTTCAATTTAACCAGATCTTTATTTTGCTAACATTTTCCGTTTTTTAGGAGTGCTAGAAGCGAAGGAATTTTACATTTATTTTAAAATTAAGGTAGTTTTTTTGCCCCTAGAGGCTAGAGTATCTTCTGGAACCTTTGTTGATGTTTAACCAGATCTAATACATGTTAACTGTTTAAATATATATCCTGACTGAATGTGATTATATGTTATTGCTGACTCACTTTGAGCTTTAGTCTGTTCTGGAAATGTTGTTTTTCTAAGTTTTTAAAGTTTGAATGTCAGGGCTGCCTGTGAGTCTTGTGTTTTCTTTTTAGTCGTTGGTGACATTTGGGCAGATACAAGAAAAGGAATTGATTCATTTTCTCCTCTGCAGTGTTTTCAAGGTTGCTATCTCCTGAACACAACGTTCTTTCTGTTGTTCCAGTTTGTGGTTTCTCTCATGGAAAAAGACTATCACTGCATTATTCACCTCCTTCTGTTGTTCCAGTTCGTGGTTTCTCTTATGCAAAGTGACTATCTCTGCATCCTTCTCTTCAACACAGTGTTCCTTCTGTTGTTCCAGTTCGTGGTTTCTCTCATGCAAAGTGACTATCTCTGCATCCTTCTCTTCAACACAGCGTTCCTTCTGTTGTTCCAGTATGTGGTTTCTCTCATGCAAAGTGACTATCTGTGCATCCTTCTTCTCAACACAACGCAACTTCTCTTGTTTGAGTTCCTGGTTTGTCTTTTGCAAGGCAGCCATCTCTGCATCCTTCTCCTCAACACAGCGTTCTTCCAATTGTTTGAGATCCTCTGCTTTGTCATTCTGATGCATCTTGAGGAGCTTTTCATATTTCATGTTCAGTTCCTCATAGTTTCCGCACAAGACTTTCTGCTCAATTTTCAGGGCATTCATTTTAACATCATGCCTCACTTCTGGTTCCACTTTCACTTCCACATCTTCCTTCTTGTCCACCTTCGCCTCTTTCTCCACACAACGCTCCTTCTCTTGTTTCAGTGTTAGGTTTTCCTTCAGCAAGGCAGCTATCTCTGCATCCTTCTCCTCAACACAGCGTTCCTTTTGTTGTTTGAGTTCCTGGTTTGCCTTTCTCAAGGCAGCCATCTCTGCTTCGACCTTGTTGTGTGACCTCTGGAGCGTTCCGTATTTCATGCTCAGGTCCTCATTGTTGACGCGCAAGACGTTGTGCTCAATTTCCTGGGCTTTAACTTTCACATTTTGCTTAAATAGCATAGCTGATTTCTCTGTATATGCTTTAAGCATCGCTTCCTTCTTCTTAGCGCCTTCAATCTCAAGCTTATCCCTTAAAGTCCTCTCCTGCTCCAGCAACAACTTGATTTCCTGATTCTCTTTTAGCAGAATCTCGAGCTTGACTTCCATCTAATCTCTATTGTTCATCTCCATCTCTACTGCGGTGATGAAATGACCTGTTGTTAAGCAAATTGAATATAATTGTTCGACTGAATTAACGCCACAAAAATCCCACAAAAGTGTTAAAATAGACGTGCAACTTTCCCTAATGTTAGCTTGCTACAAAACCTATTTCTGCAATGATCTGATACTAGCTGGAACAGTTCCTTCTGCCTCCTGACTGATGCTCTGATGCTCTGATGAATTCACCTTCACAGCTGAGACCTGCAAACTTCTGGAACATGAAGATCAAAGGCAAAGATGATTTCATCAATCTGAAGGTTCCATTCTTACTTCCTGTCAGCTGATGTCATTGAATGACATCAGCTGACAGGAAGTAAGAATGGAACCATGCTGTTTGAATGTCAGGGCTGCCTGTGAGTCCAAGGGGAACAAAGGAACATGTTCTTATAAGTTTTATCTTCACGGTCAACTGTATATTTTCTACTTTTTAATGCTGTCTTGTTTCTATTTTGAGACATTTTAGAATAGTTTATTTCTAGTCTTTTCATTTCTGATTATGTGCAATGCCTTGTTTTTTATGCTGCTGCAACGCACAAATGTCCCAATTTGGGATCAATAAAGTACATCTTATCTAGTAGGAACCCAGAATACAGTATCATTGAAGTTGCACTGATTTGCATTTTATGAAGTGCCATTTTGAAAAAAATATATTTAACAGGAATCCCTTACATTTAACACATTAACTCCAAAGAAAACACATATCTCTAATAAAAAAGGTCACTTGTAAACAAAGCCTGAACATTTGCATTTCTTTCTACTCAGAAATTGTACTTGAGTAAAAGTACAAGTACTCAGATCTTGTACTTGAGTAAAAGTAGAAGTACAGTACTCAGATCTGGTACTTGAGTAAAAGTAGAAGTACTCAGATCTGGTACTTGAGTAAAAGTATACAAATATTTCCAATTAAGGGGGGCCTGATTGAAATAGTTTGGGAACCGCTGTAGGTTTTAGTGCATGTAAATGGTCTGCAAAGGCTAAAATCCCTGTGTCCAATGGCCTCTTTGTTTACGTCCGGAACATAGTGTTCTGTCTGATGTGGTAGTTGGTAGTACAGGAGCCCCTCAGGGGACTGTGCTGTCTCCTTTCCTGTGCACCTTATACACCTCAGACTTTCAATACAACTCTGAGTCATGCCATCTGCAGAAGTTTTCGGATGACTCTGCAGTGGTAGGGTGTATAAGGGATGGACGGGAGGAGGAGTGCAGAGCGCTGGTGGAGGATTTGGTGGAGTGGACTGGAATAAATCATCTGCTTCTGAATGTGGCCAAGACCAGAGAGATGGTCATTGATTTCAGGAGGAAGAGGACGTTTCCTCAGCCCCTGTGCATTCTGGGAGAGGATGTGGCTGTTGTGGAGGACTACAAGTACCTGGGAGTGCACTTAGACAATGGACTGAACTGGAGGATCAACACTGACGCTGTGTACAAGAAGGGAATGAGCCGACTCTATTTCCTGAGGAAGCTGAGATCCTTCAACATGTGCAGCAAGATGCTGGAGATCTTCTACCAGTCTGTTGTGGCCAGTGCACTCTTGAAGAACTCAGTGTGTTGCCAGAGCTGAATTGTCATTAAAATGTCTTGATAATAAGCAATGCATCAATATTAGCAGATACAATTCCCCATGAACTACGATGCTCGAAAGAAACACTGGGTCACATCGCTTTTGATTAATTCTCATTTTAATAGATGTGTCATTGCAGTGGTTCAACCCCCCTTCATGAAAGTAGATAATGAAAATGTTTGTGTGTTCCCAGACCTTCATTTTTGTATGGAATATCTTGATAATCAGCAATACAGCTGAGACATTAATACCATAATAAACTCGCATAGATGAAATGTGTGACTCACCATGTCAGTGCAATGCTTGGATCAAACAATGGGTAACATTGCTTATTAATTATTTCTGTGTTAATAAATGTTTAATCCCGACTGTGATTCAACATAATTTAAAAACGTTTTTACAGAGTCATTAAAAGACACAATCTGAGAGTCTAGGCTGTGCAACATCATTTATTTTTGTTATTTAAGATTACTTTTTTGGCTTCAAGTGCCATTATTTAAGAGACAGAGTTAAAACTAGGAGACCTAGGGGATGAAACGCATAGACAGTCCCTGGATTGGAAGCTGAATCCTTCACATCGGGGACTGAGTCACAGCATATGGCCTGCTAGCTCTACCAAGTGAGCTAAATGGCAAACTGCGACCTCATTTCTATCACTTTATTCTCCTTTTCCCTGAACTGTGGTGTTCAATCTACACAAATACCCATCCTGACACACACACACACACACACACACACACACACACACACACACACACACACACACACACACACACACACACACACACACACACACACACACACACACACACACACACACACACACACACACACACACACACACACACACACACACACACACACACACACACACACACACACACACACACACACACACACACGTCTCTATAGCCTTCTGTTTATGATCTTATTTCTTGGTAAATCTGTTTAAGACCTCTGTGATTTGCCAGTTTGATGAAAGCGTTTCACGATAGATCTCATCATTCATGACTCGCAGCTCAAATTATGATACTCTACTTTATAAAAAAGCACGAGGAATATGACCCCAGACACCTGTGTTTTCCTGGAGCACACATTTTTTAACTGCTCCCTTACCATTACTGTAATATAAACCACAATGATACTGTAAATCATAAAGCATGAGGTGTAATAAAGTGCCTCTCCCTGCTGTCTGTTCTAGTTAAACATCTACCAGGGGCAATACATCTGTTGCTATAGCTACAGATTCTCAGGGAGATGCAAAGCAGGAATATGATGTGGGAGGTCCCACTTTAATAAATTACATAAAAAAAAGTGATTACAAGTAGCCAGCGAGCAAAGCACAGAGAACAGAATGTCATGATGAATTTATTACAGCTAACACTTGCCTCCTGAGTGCAAAACCTAATGAATGCAATGAAAAAAACCTGCAGCCCAATGTCTTTGTCTTTATTAAGATACATTATCATGAGCCTTTGTTATTCTTCCTGGGGTCCACACAAACAGTAAAACACATTCACATACTATAACCACATTCACACACTATAACCACATACACACTATAACCACATACACAAAACAAACGAAACAGCTAATCTCAAGTACTCAACAATTTACACGGAAGTGAAAACAAGAAGGATAATCCTTTAAACCATCATTCAGCCAAACACAAAATACAAAAACACATTACACATTGTTCACACAGACAGTCCAATTATCATTTTTGAAATAAGATATTGTTTTAAAGAGGCCCTGTTATGCTTTTTGGGGTTTTCCCTTTCCTGTAGTGTGTACTATAGGTGTTAGTGCATGTGACATGTAACACTCGCGCTCCTATTGGCTAGCGCTCCAACACATTGTACGTGATAGGATAAGGGGCGGGACATCTCTAAGCGTTTGACCAATCACAACAGAGCCGGCCAGCTAACCAATCAGAGCAGACTGGGCTCTGGTTTCAGACAGAGGGTGAAAAGAGGTGCTGCAGCACAGGCAGTATGAGAAAAATAAAGAGCTTTTTGAACATGAAAGCATGGAGACATGTCACAGTAGAGACACTAGATACTATTTTTTAACAAAATTTAGAACCAATCTTGAACAAATTGCTCTAAAATAATAATCTTACCCCATACAGCAATATGAGAAAAGCACATAGTATATCCAGTTTCTCTGTGCCTCTATTATCCAGTCCCAGCATGCACTAGCCCCAGCTGCAACAGAGCATGACTTTAGATCCCTACTAATTTAATGTTGCCGGACATAATTGTCCCCAGAGTGGTTGCTCTGAAGTAGCACTGCTGTATCTAAATGACTGTGGCTTGTTAAAAGTGATGGGACCTGTGTGTATATGTGTGTAAATGTGTGTATGGACCCAGCAGCCGGGCCAAAGACCTTACATGGCATGACGTTAATCACTATGCAATATTCACCTGGCTAAGCACAGCAGGCAGAGGCTGTCTGGCGTTGTCATTCCCTTCCCTTTATTCCCACTTCTATTTCTGTATCTCTGCCTTTCTCTCTACTTGTGTAAGAGGTCGGGAAGCTGCAGCCAAGAGGTGATGGATCTTGAGAATATATCCTGAGGTAGATAATATTTTACTGGAGGTTCCAATGTAACTTACTGATTAAGTGGATTTAGTGGAGGCGTGTGGTGCAGTGGGTTGTGCGTTGGTGTTCGGATCAGGGGAGCACAGGTTCAAACCCCACTGCAGTCAGCATGTCGTTGTGTTCCTGGGCAAGACACTTCACCCCAAATTGCTCCTGTGGGATTTGCCCACAGTATTGAGTATGTAAGTCGCTTTGGATAAAAGCGTCATGTAATGTAAAGTATTTTGCTGGTGTTCCCATTGAACTCTGGTCTGTGTAGATTGCTTCTGTTGGTCACATTTATCTCAGCTTGTGCATTATAAAGGGATTTCTTAGTACCAAATCCAAAGTAACTTCTACAAACTCCCAATCAATGGAAAGAAGCTGAATATGGGTCCTTCTTTAAGGTGAAGGCAGGCTATAAAAAAGGGACAAGCTTCAGGACGATGGTTTAGGATCAGCATCTCAGAGAATACAAATTAAACTCTAAACGTGGATTAATAACTTCCTGTTGGAGGGCTTTAAATAACACAAACAGCGTTGTGCATGTTAAGGAAGGCAGCGGTTAATCAGGACCAATGTAGACTTCCTGTTTGAGGCGTTAATAACTTCCTGTTGGGAGGTAAATAACTTCCTGTTGAAGGCTTATTAACTTCCAGTTGGGGGCTTTAATAACTTCCTTTTGGGGGCTTTAATAACTTCCTGTTGGAGGGTTAAATTACTTCAACTCCCCAATAGTTGGTTGGGAATGCTATTTTGAATGTGGCGGACCCTAAACACAAGCCATGAGGTAGTGGGATGGGAGAGGGTGTAAGGTTCAGTTTGTAATATGACCTTAGTGTGTCATGCTGTCCATCTATGGTTTCCGCTGCTATTGTCATATCTTAATATTAATATCTGAGGTCACCACCTCTCCCATTTTGCAAACAGTTCATATTCTTACCCAGTCTACCAAACACGTGCTGAATCACATTTTCTACTCTCTCCCCTCACATTATTTTAACACCGATGGGACTGTTCCCGATCCTTTCCCAGCATTCCCTCTGGCATCCCGGACAAAGTCAACACCATCAGCTCCAGTGGAAACCCAGGGACAAGTTTGGCTCCTCACACTAAATCCACTGTGGTCAGGCCGTCCGAACATACAAAAATAGACGGTATTTAGGAAACTTGAAAACACACGGAGAGAAGCAACACACTCCGAGATGTTTTGTTTGTAGTTTAAAAATCAACGGTAGAGCTGGTTCATCATTCCAAAATGTATTAATGTAATTCCTTTTGCAATAAACATTCTCCGCCTGATCTCTGATCTGATTATCTGGGCTCACTGTGAGTGGGAAAACTTGAGTTTCTTATTTATTACATTTCTATTTTACTATGGTATATAGTGTAGTTGGAGACACATCAAATGTTCTTGTAATTCCCTGGTAAGCACTTATAATTCATTACTTTTCAAATAGTTTTACTGTTAATTCAAAGCTATTCAATACTAAACAAGTAGTCTCTTGATACACACTGGTATGGATGAACCACAGCAGAAACAACAATAACTACAGCAAAGCACCAAAGGGATTCAATGGAGATATCCAACGGTATACAGTGTTGCATAATCTCTAACCTTTCACTTCATTAAAAAAAAGATGAAAGTGTGGAAATGATGAAGTAGAGAGACTATTTTTCTATTAAATATGTGAAAAATAGTATTGAAATGAAAACCTACACTAGCTTACATGCAGGAAAGCCCATATTTAGATAACGGTAATGTACTATGCTCATTAGGAATTAAAATGTCCAGGGAATTTCTAATGTCAACAATCAGTGAATCAGTTTTTGTGTAGACATGTTTTCTAAATAATTAGATACCTCATTATAATCTCTTGCACATGAACATGTGTGTTCGTCTGCTCGCTGCTCTTTGATGTGTTACAGATAATGATGCTCCCTGTGATCATGCAAACACGTTCATGTTACATGCAGCTGACTAATTGATCTGTCAGGGTCTATTTAAAGTCACCGTCTTTCTCTCAGCTGATGCCTGCAGACACCTCTGCTCATTATCCACTCATCTTATAACGCTCTTTGTTAAGTAGCAGTGTTAACCTGAGCAACAGGAGTAAAGGCCTTTTCTATCACGTTGCCACTTACAAGCTTTCGACCCCGTAATTACATCGAGGATGTCACGTTTAGGGCAGATCTCATTACAAGAGCAACACTAGATGGTGTTTCAGATCCTCCATCAACCACAACATTATAAGCGGATAACTGAAGTGAGGTGTTAAACTCAAGAAAATAAGTGGAACAAATATGTCTTTATGATGAGGTTAGAGGAAGAAAAAATATGTAAAAGCACATTTCATAACATTTCATTTAGCTGATGCCTTTACTAATCCAAAGCGATTTACATGAAGTGCAACAAGACATAAAAATACAAACTAAGTATTAAGTAAGTTGTTTTATAAGCCATACAAGTGCAGTACTGGCAGTGGCGGTTCTAGACCAATTTGACTAGGGGGGCCAGGCTGGGGCCAGTTATTTTCTGAGGGGGGCACAATAAATATACAGGACGAAAAAGACAAAGACAGTATGAAGTAATTGCGCATAAGAAAACAATGCAATACAGTTATTGGTATTTGCTTCAGTACACATATTTATTTCAGATACTTATAGTTACGGTTTTTAAGCTCTAATGGGTCCGACTAGAATGACAAATAGCGTTAGTTCCGCCTATTCCGTCAGCCAAGAAATTGTTTAATCAAAAACTTTTTTTCTTTCTTTTTTTGTCAGGGGGGCCACAGGGGGGTCCAATGTTAGTGTTAGGGGGGCACTGCCCCCCCCTGGCCCCCCCTAGAACCACCTGTACTGGTGCATTAGTTTCAAATGAGCTAAAACTCTTCACTGTACACTAAAAAGACAACTTCATTGTGGTGGTTTTAAATAGGACAGATAATGCTCATTTTAAGGTTCATATTAGTATTTAGTGTCTCTACTGTCACCCTCTGTCTGAAACCAGAGCCCAGTCTGCTCTGATTGGTTAGCTGGCTGGCTCTGTTGTGATTGGTGAATCGCTTAGAGATGTCCCTGCCCCTTAGCCTATCATGTACAATGTGTTGGAGCGCTAGCTAACATAAGCTTAAGTGGTACACAGTGATGTCTTTAAGATAAAGGAAATACACTTCCTCTGGAGGGAACACAGGGATTTTAGCCTTTTCAGCCCATTTACATGCACTAAAACCCACATAACACACTACAGAAAGGGGAAAACCCCAAAAAGCATCATAGTGCTTATTTTAAAAGATGTTTTTTAACTTAAAATAAGTCAACAAAACTCAATAGCAGCTCAGCCACCTGCCCAGAACGCAGGATCCCCTTGCTCTCCAGTTAAATTGAGCTGAAAGCAGGTGAGCGGGGAGACATATCGTCTCTCCAGCCGAGCCGTTGAGGGTCGCTGCTCCCCAGATAACAGCCGCCCTGCCGCTATCAGTCACATGATCACTGTCTGCACTGCTCTGTTAATGCCCCGGCTAATCTGATCTGTCTCCAACTGGCTTACTGCTCATAAACACACATATATAAAGAACGGGGAGTAATCCTGGAGCAGCTACAGTATGACAGGGGCTCCATGTCCACAGACTGACCTGAGGAGGGGGTGGAATAACAGAGTGAAGGTCCAGAAATGTTTCCTATATGACATTGTTAGTGGTGTGTATGTGCAGCAGAAGTAAGCCACTGCACTAATGGACAGGCATGGTGATGTGTGTGTGTGGTGCTATTGGTGTGTTGCTTGAGCGACTCAGTGTTATGTGTTATTCATTCCCATCTGAAGCATGTTGAAGGTCAAACACATCGGCTTGTTCTGGTGTCTTACAGCTGGAGCTATGCATCACCACAGGGCAGACTGCTGTATTTGTTTACGGTTATTATTATGACCTGCAAAGAAAATGACAGAAGTGTGTTTTTGGATAACTTGTTTGCCTTTGCCCTGCAGAGGGGTTGCATTTGAAGCTGGCTGAGTGAAGGGGTTAACATGTTTGGAGTTGCTATTACCCTTCATCAGAGTTTCAGCTAAGGAAGCGAGCAACTGACACTCTAAGTGCTTTTTAACCCAGTTAAATGTCATTAGTCTGTGTTTGAGTGGTGACTTTTTAAATGCTACTTGTCAATTATCAAAATCAAATTGAACTCTACAGACTCAAAACCCACTTGTTTCCACTGCACCTTAGCTATTAAACCACAACAAAATAAATAATGATGAAGTACCTAAAGGCTCTTAGCCCACTAATGCATCAATCAGCACTATTCTTTTCTCATATGCAAATAGTGTTGGCCTTCAAAAACATCAAAACTAAATGTGTGACTGCTGCAGAAACAGCTCTTGACAACAGAGTGAAGGAGAGGAGAACAAGAAAGACGTCCGCAGATAATTTGAGCGCGCGCACGCACACACACACACACACACACACACACACACACACACACACACACACACACACACACACACACACACACACACACACACACACACACACACACACACACACACACACACACACACACACACACACACACACACACACACACACACACACACACACACACACACACACACACACACACACACCTGAGGTCCTTACGGGTCTCCTAATTAGATCAAGTGCTGCCCTCCCAACACATCATGGATCATAGTGTGTGACAAACACTAGGGACACCATCGCTGACTTGAGAGACTGTTAAACAGAGAGGGAAACACTAAGCTTGGAAAGAGTCAGTCTAAAGAAAAATATATAAAATGCCCTCTGTGCACTCGAAATGATCGTTGTGTTAGAGAGCAGTATAAATATATATATATATAGCTATCAGTGCATTCCTTCAATACGATGTGTAAATGCCAGCGTTAAAACCCAGATGGCTGCACTGCGCTGCCCTTTTCCCACAGTTACAACTTTAGTTATGCGGGCACATCCATCTGTTTGCTATTTGTTAGATACAAGGAACTACACTGTGCCCTCTTGCATGTAAGTAAGTGTAAATGTATACATGTTAAATCATGTTGCCAACAAAGAGAAGTGTGGATACTAAACAAAAGGCGCTGTTGCCAAGGAAGTTCTCTCCCCGTCCATCTGGAGGCCCAAGTGCTTTATATACATGGGATTCAGAAATCTTGCAGAAACACTTAGAGAGCAAGAACACATCACAGGGGTGGAGGATAAAGTAAGAATAGATATCTCTATCTACTGCTGCTCTCTCCTGAGCCGTTACACACCGACAGCCTACTCACTTAGGAGCCACAAAAATAAAAGGAAGCTTTGAAGAGAAACTTTTACCGCTGCTGTGATCATTTTACGCCGCTCTGGAAAACAGGGTAACAATTCCTCAAAATGCACTCGACACAGAGGCTGCAACGGTGAATCTACCAAAACATCCGCCCATTAACATATAACCAGGGGAACGTGCCAGTATTTGTAAGAATACATGTGAAATAAAACAATACTTGTACAACCTGAGAAGTTGTTGGTTTGGTCATGTTGTGAAGTGAATTTGCTTGCCACAAATTCCTATTTTCCAACCATTTATAAATCAGATGAAAGCAGGCAGTGTTTGATAAAGTAAGTCGAGTGAGCAGGTATGGTCTTATGAAACTGACTTGATTAAATACAACATATACTTTTGAGATTATTTGTTCACCTTAGTGCTCATTTAAAGGGACCATATTCTGTCCTAAAAACTGCCTGAAACCATAGCCCAGTCTGCTCTGATTGGTTAGCTGTCCGGCTCTGTTGTGATTGGTTAACCAGAGATGTCCCGCTCCTTAGCCTATCACGTAAATTGTGTTAGCCAATTGAAGTGCGAGTATTACAAAGTGATGTCTCCATGTTCCAGAAATAAACTAAAAGCACAATTGCGCCACTTTATAGAAGTCTATTAACAATTTAATAAACTATTAAGTTATCTATAATAAATCTACTTTGCAACATGATCATGTGCTTAGTCTCATCCACACTGATTATGACCGGAATCGGTTGTGATGCTCTTTCCCAAAGAATACAGTATGCCCACAACAGAATTGTTTGTTCTCAACATTTTCAGTTTTGCATTACAGAAGGTTTTATCTTAGCTTGCAGAAAAAATAAAGCTAGGTCGGGTTAAAATATATCTCCAGTCACACACTGAGACAAAGGAAGGGATTGGAAGTACTTTAAAGATCAGGAGATGTCTCCAGTAAAAAGTGGAAATTCAGTTTTCACTCTGTTCACAGGAACTATACACCTTTGGCCCCAAAACACACAAGTACACTTTGTCAGGGCCCATTAGGTGAAATTGTCTGAACTAAGACTCAAACCAGTGACCATCATGTTTAAAAGCCATTTCTGTTCTGCCGCCCCCACGGATCCCAGGACTGAGGTGTGTGTTTAGCAGACTTTATCTATGATCTCACTGAGCCATAGTGCAGTGAGCCACGGATACTAAGCTGCTCTCAGGCCAGCCGTCATTTAAACAGATTGACCAGCAGCTGACCTGCAGCGGACAAAACAACTCAGAGCTGTGAGGAAAGTGAGATGGTTGTGACTCACACCCTCCATCCCCCAATATAAATCTGTATCATCCCTGTATATTGACCAGAATCTCTTTAATGTGCACTATAGCATTATGTATCACATCCTCCACAAGAGTGTAAAGCCCCCTCATTCTAAACTGGGTTTACTGTTGCACATATTTGTTTTTGAATCTCTTTTTGATTTATTTTTGTAACTTTTCAGTTTTATATGTCTGTTCTTTACATTAAATGTACTTTTTGTACCTTTTAATATAGAATAGAATATCTTTATTGTCATCACACATCAGTGTAACGAAATTCAGTTGGCATCTCTCACTGCAGTACATAAATAAGAACACATCCATAAAAGCAGTGATAAAGCAGAGATAGTAGCAATAATCAGGGTCATCACTAATATGTGTATCTATGCACATATGAAAAGAAATAACGCAAATGTACTTGTTGATAGACCTTCTGATTTCTGTTTGGTGAGGTTTACGGTCTCATCTTTGCACTTTGAAAACAAAGATGACACATAAATGCACTGTAAGCTGGAGTGACAGTTAGTGCATGTCTTTGATGTGCCTCCAAGATATTTACAAGATACAGTATATTGCATACTACCTCTCCTATCTTAATCTCATTGGGAGCATGTGTAGTAAATCCTAGATAAGGTAACAGTAAAACATGAGACTCAGCACAGCTTCAACATAACGGCAGCAGATTGTTGATACTGTGTAGTCACTATCTCACTGGAATGTAAATCTGCTCCAGTAATTGCAGCCAACTGCACTTGGATGAACGTATCAGCTAAATACATACTTTTTCACTTCCTCTTGGCAAACTAAATATCACAGCCAAACTCATTTTAAGCCATGTTAACTTCCTTAGGAAATCTAATCTAAGAGAGATATTTGTGTGTGTGGAAGAGGCCTCGGGGCTACACAGCCTCAATATTTATTTTGGCTTCCTGACTACATTTCCCCCTCTTATCCTCAACAGCACTACGGCGGAGTTTGGCCTCAGACAGGAGCATAAAAACATCCGCCCATTTAAACAAACTGTTAACACAGAGATGGGCTATCTCCCTGGGACAGACTCAGCAGAGAGCTTCATATTGGCAGCTCTGCATACACAAACAGAGCAGCTCTTCTGCAGCCATGAAGGAACACAGAGTGATAGCTGAGTAAATGCACCTGAAGGCAGCGTACCAATAATGTGCTTATCAAACCACTCTGGGTAACACCAGGGCTCATCAGTGTCTCCACATCAAATTTGTTAGCCTTCATTTAGCGCCAAAGGCTATCTGACTGATTCCATTGAATTACTTATCTATGATACAGTTTATTTGTATTCTTCTATAAGTATATATATATTTTTTTTAGTAGTAGATAACTATATTTAGATTTTTTTTCTATAAATATACGTTTTCAATAATATTTTTGTGCAATGTCTTAGAAGAAAAAAAAACACACATTTTGGGATCTGGGAAGTTTATCCAATCCAAAATAAACCTATAGTACAGTTATTGTATGCTTCTTCTACTGTCCAAAGCAACTTGTTTGTGGTCATAACTCTCTATTTATTATCTGGTCTGATTTACCGAACTGTAACTCTTGTACAAATACTTTTCTAAACATAGTGTCAACAAGTGATGTATTACAACAGTTCAAAACCGGTTGTCAAAAGTGTCAGTCAGAGGCATCATGGGGAAAACAGCTTTCACTTTAGAGACATAGTAAGGAGAGCTCCTCAATTTGAATACAAATAAAAGCAAAAAATAACACAGGAACATGTTTACATCACTGCTAATGCAGAGCCAACAATGCAAAAGGGAAACGGCACTAAAAAGTCACTTCATAGCAGCAAGAGAAAGAAAATGAGCGCCAAATGTCACCACCGACCATGATCTGACAAGCATGATTACTAACAGCTAAAGGGCCTGCTGACAAAGCCCCAATCAAATGCTTTTATTAGAGTAACCTGGACTTACCTAAATGAAAATATAAGTAGTTTCAAGAGCTCGTATTTCGAAAAAGTACAAAAATACAATAACATATTCCATTTAGAAAATGACTGTTCTGACAGCTGCAATGGGCTAACACTCAGCCTTAAAGTGAGTATTCTTAGAAAATGATTTTCTCCAGCGCTGAACACTGAGAAGTGTTTTGACGGTGCACAGCTAGATGGGACTGAAGTGTTTCATGTGAAGTGAATTAATCTCCTGACAACCTTAGCACTGAGGTTCAAAGTCCCTGCTGACACGAGAGAGAGTAAAGTCACATCTGACGAGAGGCTCTGAACACACGCTTCACATTTTTTGGAAGATTCCCCATTGATCTTGTTCTCCTTTAAAGTGAATGTGCCGATCTGTAAGAAGGAGTGAGAAAATACTGCTTCTAGTGAAAGAAGAGTCATGGAGATAACACTGGAATCGGATACTGAAGCAACTGATTGGCTCTTTTGACTTCATGGCAGAAGAAAGCAAAACAGTCAGTCACGAAATACCCACAAATTAAAACAGTGGTGCAGTGAGGCGTTTTTTGAAAAGTTAGCATTACAAGGTCTCCCCCAACAAAAAGCAACGGAGCAATGCAAAAATCCATTGGGTTTCAGGATATTGCAGAAAATACGATTTTTTGGAAACACACATTTATGATACTGTTTTGTTCAGCAGAATAATCTCCACATATTAACACCAATTTATGATTTTTGAAAAGTAAATGCAATTGTAAAAGCTAACGTTAAGCTATAAATAAACCACAGCATGGTCACATGACCTCATGTCACCACCGCTAAGCTAAAGGCGGCTAAGTATGATGACATTCAATAGTCCCAATTAGACACTTGTTAGCAGTTTTTAGGACACATAAGATTTAGAAATTCACCAGTGGAGTAGCTACTGACAAATGTTATGTTGTAAAAAAAAAGCTTGTGTTTCCTGCACCACTGTATTGATCTTGTTCTGCGTTAAAGTGATTGTGGACATCAGATTGATGGTCAGTATAGTTTTGGGGAAAAGACTCCGATGCTTATAAGGTATGAAATCATCCAAGAAGTTGAATACAAAGCCAGCATTGATCATACAGTTACCTTTTCTAAGTTAGGTAGAATATAACGAGCTATGGAGGCGGACTCACCATCTTGTTCTTCTTGGAGTACGTCCTCTTCAGCAGCCGCTCCGTCATCCTCTCCGCCTCCCGCTGGGCGTGATGGAGGAAGCCTTTCTCCAGAGGATCTTCGACCGGCTGCACATTCTCCTCTTCCTCCTCCACCACCACCTCCTCCTTGTCATCTTTCTTCTGCCGCTTCGCCACCTTTTTCTCCTTCCACCGCTCCTTCTTCTCCTGAGTCTTCACAACTCCGACTTTCTTCTGCAGGGAGGAGATGAAAGCACGTTAGACAAATCTAGACACTAAAAAATATAAATATGACGAAAAAAATGAAGCTTTCATACATTAAACTTGACACACATCTTGTTGAAGGCTGCAGAATAATTATTAAATCGCTTTATGGACTAGTGCAATTGCCAATATTCTAAAGAAACACAACATCGGGTGAAATCAGTCTTTTATTCCAAATTGTGCAGCCTGAATCTTGTTATTTAAAGTCGATAATGACATGGTTTGAATTCACAAATGCAGTGTTAAAGAATGCCATATAACCTGTTGCATACAGCTCTTACTTTTTGAATTATTCAAAAGCCAAATCTGACTTTCTATGGTAATCCTGCCCTCACAGATAGTAACACAGACAGTAATCAACGCCACACTGACAACAGAGATTTACTGGCTTTAGTGTCTCAAGGTTTTCCTTAAAAACAATCGTACACAAGGTGGTGACAAGTGTATGAAAAAAAACACTTTACACCGCCTTCGAACATCATTAGAGCAGACAGAGATCTGGATGGATGGACAGAGAGGAGGAGATGAATGTGTAAAAAAGTGGAGTGTGCCTCAGCTGGTAAACAGTGAAGCGTGCAGACCCTTTCACTGCAGGCTTATACAGAGCAAGCAAACGTGGAGCATAGACGCTCACTTTCTCTCTCTTAAGTCATCTTTAATCCTGTCAACAGCAGAACAATGCCTTACTGGAGCCCATAATCACTTTATGGCTCAGATATAATGAGCTTATGATATGAAGTGCTGCTTTAAACACTTAGACACTGGAGAAAATACAGTCGCTGTACACTTACAGTATGACCAAGCAATTTCAACCCTTTAACTAATCGTTCCTTTCATGCTTCGGTTACGTGCTGTATGGAATTGGTGTTTGTTTATTGGAATGTAAAGATAATTTGGTATATTACTTAACGTTCCTTTTCTTTACCAAACTTTGGAGGTTAACTACAGCAAGCTTAATGTCAATCAGTGTATGACTTTTAATAAACTGTGAGTCTAGGAATTATAGCTAACATTTTTTATGTTGCAACCTTTAGCTTGGTTGTGCCTGAATGGACAATATTAAGGACATGGCTCACATGATTTGTTGAAGAGACACAAATGCACTCGTAGGCCAACCTGGAAGTTAGCATTGCAAGGGCTCTCTCAACAAAAAGCTATGGGTTTTTCCTTTGGAATTAAGATTATCGCAGAAAATAGGATATTTGGCAAACACACATTTATGATAATTACACCTTGTTCAGCGTTATGCTATAAAGGAACTACAGCATGGTCACATGACTTCACCTCACCACCGCTAAGCTAAAGGTGGCTAATGTTCGGCTATAAAGGAACTACAGCACGGTCACATGAATTCACGTCACCACCGCTAAGCTAAAGGCGGCTAATGTTGGGCTATAAAGGAACTAGAGCACGGTCACATGACTTCACGTCACCACCGCTAAGCTAAAGGCGGCTAATGTTGGGCTATAAAGGAACTACAGCACGGTCACATGACTTCACGTCACCACCGCTAAGCTAAAGGCGGCTAACGTTGGGCTATGAAGGAACTACAGCACGGTCACATGACTTCACGTCACCACCGCTAAGCTAAATTACGTTTAGTCGTCTCATTTAGAAACTTGTTAGCAACCGCCTTTTTTAAATTCACATGTGGGCTTTTTAACATATTTTTTGTCGTTAACACCCAACCTTATTTCAGGCATCTAACAAAAACATGTTGCAGTTTTGTGCTGCACGGAGCATATTTAATAATAATAATAATTCATTACATTTATTAGAGCGCTGTTTCCGAATGCTCAAAGCGCTTTACATTACACATTACACATATCAGACATGTAACAGTGAATATTTGCAGCTGAATTGTTCCCAGGCATCAAGGAAAAGCTGTTTGGGAACCCAAGAGCTAACATTTACAAGATATATATAGAAGAAGAAAATACCTTTAAACTTAAAGACTAGGTACGACACCCTCTGACTTGATTTTTCGCAAGTACACTCAACTTAAAGGATATTTATGGCCATGATATGAAGCTCAATGTAATAGTTAAGTTCACAGAAACTATAAAGGACATTTTAAAGAGTAGTCATGTTCTGGAAGTGCTTTATCAAAAGGTTGCCAGGCTGGTTTTAATATAATCACACAGCAGCTCTTCTCACCTCATAAGGAATAACATATATTTCACTTGAGGGAGCAGATGGTATTAGCAGGACACTTGTCATTAAATTCATCACCTGGAGAGCCATGTTTAAGAACGCTTATGAACACTAACGCCATTGATCTAACAAAAACATGTTTGAATAACTGTTGGCTTTGAGACGAGGGAACAGGAAGTGCTATAATGCTAACCAAGGTTTGCTCTATCGTTTAAAGGATTCCTATCTACACCACTTTATTAACATATACATCTGCCAGCCTGCCTGTCAGCCTCCTTAGTGTGTCTAGTGATTGAATTGAACTGTATCTTTCTCCTAAGCTTCTGCTGCCTTTTGTTTTCCAGATCTCCTCAGGGCTGAGTGGAGCATGTTCCTCGCTGCTGCTCTGTAAAGCCTGTCGGTGGAGATCACTGCGTCTCTGAATGGCAGAGGACGACACCGCGCTGTTTAAAGCGGCATGGAGTTCAAGGCCAAGGGCTGTGGTTCACGTTCTAACATCTGTTCACAGCCAGAACCACTACCGCCAGCTCAGCGCTCTGTATGAATAATCAAATTATCGGCTCAGAGGGTGGGAGGTTAGCAGATGGCTAGCGCATTAGCCCCATAACCGCTAATGAATGACACCTTCAGCGACAAAAGGTGTTCATGAGTCAGGTACTTAGAACAAAAAACTGGCCACAGAAAGGAAGGTTTCCACAAGAAAAAGCAATATAAGGCAAGGAAAAATATAATGGTTAATAGTCAAAATGTTAAGAACAAAGCAGCAGATATTGCTCAGTTGTAGCAGTTGTGTGCTACATGGAACATATTTGGAGCTGAATTGTTCCCAGGCATCAAAGAAAAGCTGTTTGGGAACCCAAGAGCCAACATTTACGACAAAGGAAAGAGAAAATACCATACTTAAAGACTAGGTACGACTCCCTCCGACTTGATTGTTCGCGAGTACACTCAACTTAAAGGATATTTATAGCCATGGTATGAAGCTCAATTTAATAGTTAAGTTCCAGAAACTATAAAGGACATTTGAAAGAGTAGTCATGTTCTGGAAGTGCTGTATCAAAAGGTTGCCAGGCGGGTTTTAATATAATCACACAGTAGTACTTCTCACCTCATAAGGAATAACATATATTTCCCATGAGAGAGCAGACGGTATTAGCAGGACACTTGTCATGAAATTCATCACCTGGAGAGCCATGTTTAAGAGCGTTTATGAGCACTAACGCCTGACAGGAAAGGCTGCAGGTGTTTTCCGTCTTTCAGAGTATGTAAAGCTGCAGTGTGTCGCTCCATCAATATAAATCACGTCAGCGTCTCCTTCATTATTAATAGACACATGCCTTTGTGGACAAACCGGCAGTGAGTGATCAATTAAGCATCAACTTGCAGAAATGTAGTTTAATTAGCATTCTGATGGAAGTCCCTGCGGTTATCATCTGCTTCGTTCATCCAGGTAGGAAACAGTGATACACTACACTGATTATCTGGCAGTTTGACACGCTTATCTTTAATTGCGTTTTAATATCTTAACAGAGGTTTGGCATCGTCTTTGTTCGGAAGATAATGTGCACGCTCAGGGCTTTCCTTGCGGCAATCAGAGCAGATTAGCACTCTCTAAAGGAATTAATATTTGTTTTAATCAACAATTGGACTTTTTTTGTATGGTTTGAAAATGTACAAAACTCTTAATTAATCTGCTATTGTCATAATGTGTTGCTTATGACAATTCAAATATGTAACACTTCAAGCTGATGTAGTTCAGTTATAGTCTATTGATACATTTGTATACCAACAATGAATACTTTCTGTCCCTTTTCAGTCCTCATGACTAAGTGATTTCTTAAGGCCCTTTATGTTTTTCATATATTGGCTTTTTTAATGTATATTTTATTCGCTTTGCTTTTTAATGACTGTTTTTAAATGCCATTCTGCACTATTTCTTAATGCTCTTAATGATTGTCATTTGTGTAAAGCACTTGGAATTGCCTTGTGTTGAAAGGTGCTACAGTATCTAAAATAAACTTGGCATGTTTGTAATTGAAATATCTAACGAATATAACCAAGACAGGAGTTAATGTCTTGTAAAATAAACAAGAACAGATATATTGTTTTAACTCTCGGCATTCAATTCACTCTGGTCCAAATTGGCTTCAATAATGTGTTGCATGTTAAATACCCCCACTTATAGGGTTACAAAAGCATCCAGAAGCTCCAATACATTCAGAACAGCGCTGCTAGGATCCTGATGAGGGTGCGCAAATATGATCACATCACCCCCATGCTTAAATCACTACACTGGCCCTCCGTGGAACTGAGGATCGAATTCAAAGTCTCCGTCCTCACCCACCAGTGTATCCATGGAACTGCCCCTCCCTACCTCAAAGAACTCCTCACCCCCCATACCTCCTTGCGGACCACCCGCTCCAACCTCCTCAGACGCCACAGGACCAAGCTCTGTACTATGGGAGACCGGGCCTTCTGCTCGGCTGCCCCGACCACATAAGAGCACCACAGACCGTGGAAGCTTTTAAAAATAGGCCTCAAAACCCATCTATTCAATAGAGCCTTTCCCTAGACCTTTTATTTATTACCACCCTTTTATTTTATTTTATTTGTATTGTTTGTTTTTTATTGCTTTTTATTCATTCTAGCGTGTTGTGTACTGTTTTTATACTGTTCATGCTCACTGCTTGTAGCACTTCGGGATTTGAAGTCAAATATGAAGTGCTTTATAAATGAAACCCATTATTATTATATCTTTTTCACATCGGAAATATGGTTTTAAATGATCCCTGCAGGACACCTTTTGGTCATCTCTGGAGCTCAGTTAGCCAATTTCATGCAGTAATGCCATGTTCTTTTATTCATGTCCACATCTTCTCTTCTTCCTCCCTTGTGCATTATGAAGCAAAACAGTAAATGTGTCGTAAAAGTGGCTGTTTTAAACTCACTGTTGGTGATAATGTACAGTAGCAGCTTGTGGTAGAGCCATAAGGCAGCATGGGGAGCAGCTGCCACTCTGAATGAGCTGTACGTACATATTTGTAAACTTCAATGCTACTCAAAAAACCTTGAGTAACTGATACTCAACACCTGTTAAATGTTGTACTAACTTACTGACGC
>CM062269.1:7654406-7841906 GCA_031216635.1 Dissostichus eleginoides | reverse complement strand
CACTTAAGTCTTCATCTCTCATCAAATCAGACTCTCTATAACACATTGGCACATTGGTTTACACTAAATGCAGCGAATCCATCACTTGACTCAAAATGTGGCTTTGAAATAATTACATTTCATTTGTTTAGGAAGTAATAAAACAATTTCACTGGATGTTTACAAGGATTATTTGGTGTACAGTTTAAAATGTCGAGGGACTTCAATTTCACGCATTGTAAACAATTATAATTGTATCTTCTATGACATAATGTTCATAAGTTACATTTCTGAATTGTTATGTTCTCAGTGATAACTCCCAAAGTTATGTCTCACCCTCTGAAAGCTGCAGTGAATGGTATTTAAGCCTCTGTTGATGAGGTGAGTTGCATTCAGTTCCCCTGATTTAAAAGTTGTTTAAGGAGGTCAACCACTTTCTGTTTCTGTGTGCTAAAAAGCAGCGGAGCAGAGTCCTTTCTCACGGTGCCAGTGTTTAGCTGCCTTTAGCTGGCTGAGGCGTGGTGGTGTAGATTTATTGCTCAGTTGTTGGACTGATTCTGTACATATTACCGCACCTCTTGGCACGTCAGATAAATCACTCTGACTTGTCATGATTTAGACTGGATTGATTTAATCATGCAGCGCTTGCTAGCTTTTATAGTCGCGTGCATTTGAAGCTCCGCAGAGACAGCAGTCACCTTCCACCTAATGCTGCTGGAAGCCACATCAAACACACCTTTGATTATCTGAGAGCACACTCATTTACTCCCTGATTCTCTCGGAGCATATAATCAGAGGGTTGTAGCCTGAGGAGAGAGAGGAGGCAACGTTGTGTGCCAAGCAGCTTATCAGGCTGTGAACAAGAGAGAGCACACATTTCTACACTGATCAATGTTGCCTCATTTGCTAGCACACAAATCAAATGAACCGCAGCCTTTTCACCTTTTGTTAATCTATGAGGTGTATTTTTCCGGTTCATTTGACTCCGCGGTTAAAAGGCTGACTCCTTTGTGAGAGTGAGCTAGTGTTTTGGCGGAGCAGTGTGTTATGGGAGAGCAGGGGAATGAATTGGAAATGTTAGGTGTTAATCCATGGCAGGTCCAGCTAGCTGCTACACTCGGCCAGTAGCAGCCAAACTGCCTTCTCTTTCACAAAAAAAAGGCAATTTCATTCAGTACTGTGCTTAAAGGGGCCCTATAATGTTTCCTGTAGTGTGTTATAGAGGTTTCCGTGCATGTGAATGGTCTGCAAAGGCTAAAATCCCTGTGTTCCCTCCAAAAAAAGGACATTTTTTAACATTAATGAATGGAAACATGTGACAGTAGAGGTAAAAAATACAAATATGAACCTGAAAATTAGCATAATATGCCCTCTTTAAAGTGCGAGCCTACATCACAATGATTTTTTGATGTACTTGAGAAAGTAATTCTGACTTTATTACGACGTACATCACAGCTTACAGAATTGCCGGCAACATTAAAACAATAAAGGCTGTTTATACTCTTGTTTGAAAAGCAATGTTGAAATCTAACACTTCAAAATGGTCCCATGGGTAACACAGGTACAGATCTTGTAAAGCTGAGTAGGCGGGCTGTCAGTTCTGCTCCACGACACAAACATGCTTCATTACAAAGAAAGCGACAGGAGAAAAGAGCCTCAGAGCTTAATGAGCTGCAGCTTGTAATATCAGGTAGTATTTAGTTGGATATGGATTGTAATCAGCTGTACTCAAACATTCAAAAAGCAAGTGTGTGTGCGGGAACAAGAGGGATCTGGATCATTTGGATGTTTTACGAGTGTTGGATCCTGTTTGGTGGTTTTCCAATAGCTGTGGGGCTGTTCTCTTGACTTGGCGGTGCTGCCGTGTGCAGGTGGTTAAAGATCTTCCTTCCCCTCTTTAATCGCCCTTTACACATATTTGATTGTATTTTTTAAGCCAGTGGAATGAAACTGCAGGTTTATGATCCTTTAAGTGTTCTTATGGCTGAGTAACCTGCTGTTTGTGTGTATGTAAACATGTCCTGTACAGTATATGCATTACCTCCCCTCTGTGCACATGAGTTAATTCACTAGTGTATGAATAGAGCTGAGTATGCTGTTGTGTGTTTCAGCATGCATGTGTGCCGCTGAGTAATTCCTACATTATGTTTGTTGCACACATGTGCGGGGGCTGATTCAGCTCCTGGAGAGACACCATCTGGCCAGCGGGTGAGGAGGGGAGAGGAAGGGGGGGGGGGTGCAGCACAACAATAAACACCACCTTTAAATCTGCTCATCAGCTCTGACAGACACCAGCGCGTAATACAGACAAAGAGCATAATGCAACATATTTAAGAACTTGTTCAGGTTGTAGCGTGCAAGAGTCTTAGGGATATTCAAGCTTATAAGTCAAGTTTCTTTTCAAATCAAGATTCAAATGTTGTAATGTCATATGCACATAAGCTACAGTGTAGAAATGGCAATGACAATCTTATGACCCGAGCTCCTCCAACAATGCAAGTTTATTTTGACGATGCGTCCATTATTTCACGTTACAAGTATCATTTAATATGATATGTCACATGGAGATATCTAGTGAAGGACACACTGCTTTTATTCACCGTCAGCCAGTGTTTCTAAGTGGGCACTTAAAATAGTAAGTCCACATCTTTAGTTGATTTGCAGTAGAAGAAAACCTTTGTTAATTGCTTGAAAATAAGAACGTGAGGATTACTGAGGTGTTAATAATTCATCAGCCAACATTTAAGTGATGTTACACTCTGGCCTTCACACATCGAGCAGTTTATTTTCAGCTGTCAGACTCACTTTCTCACTCTTTCCTGCATCTTTCATCCCAGCATGCACCTGTGGTCCCTGTTTCTCTATGGTGCCCCACAGCTGGGAGTATCGATCTGTACTAGCTCTGCTCTGGAGCCTCCTGGGTGTCGGGCCAAAACTTCAGCATTCACGTTGACTTTGAATGAAGAAGAAAAAGAAATAGATGTGATTTGTCACATTAAATAATCCCTTAACAACTGCTAAATCTAATTTAAAAGGTGCAGCATGTTTTACGACAAAAGCAGTTGCTGGCCAAGCCAAACAAAGATAAAAAAGATCAAGATATGTCTGATTCTTAAGGTTTAAAGGTGCTATCTATCACATGTGATCACTAGTTCTCTCCTCCCACAGGTTCTTCTACAGACTTTTAAGAGGGTGGTGTGACAGGAAATAGGCTTTCTACAGAGGCCAATATATCCTGTGAACCTCCCCCCATTGTCACAGGAAGCTCCCGTCTTTCTGCCGCTCCGCCCACACACTGCAGCCCAAAATACAGCCGGGTGTCATTCCACGGCTTTCTCCTTTCCACACACTCTCCACAGAGAGGAAGTGTTGCCTCAGTAACACATTTGATTCCCATTGAAGCAGAAGAATAACAAATACCCTCCCATAAACGTTGGTCTCACACTGTCAACAAATCAGCTCAACATATTCCGCACCAACTGTTGAGTCATGAGTAAATCTGCTGAAAACACGCCAGGGATGTTAAAGGCAAACCACTTCAAGAAGAATAAACAACAACCTTTTTGAAAAGCTAACAAACACAATGTTCTTTCTGCTTGACTGAACGCTCACAGTTTGACAGTCACTTATCAGCGTTTCTACTACAAAGCCAAATCGAGTTACAAAAACAAGTTTCCTTCCCACTGCTGAGTAACCCAGAAGAAAGTTTTGACGTCAGCTGCGTTTCAGAGCCGTCCTGCTGCGAGCTGAACCGGTGGAGGAGATTTCTGCTTTGTTCTCACAGCGGGAGGCTGACAGAGCGAAAGCATCCAAGAGACGACTGACAGGAGCAGAACCTCCGATCTGCTGCAGCCTCACAGCACTGCATCAAACCAACACTTAAGCTAAAAAAATATCCTTTTTTACAGTAAAAACTTAACATACTCTTCAAATTCCATTTCAGGTCAGCTGATAAATCTTCCTGAACCAAATTTAACTTAATGAGGATGTGTGGTGCTCATGTTCAGGTGTATATCAGTATGTAGTGTCTCTACTTTAAAGAGTCCCCTCCTGCTGATGTTCAGGTGTATATCAGTATGTAGTGTCTCTACTTTAAAGAGTCCTCTCCTGCTGATGTTCAGGTGTACATCAGTATGTAGTGTCTCTACTTTAAAGAGTCCTCTCCTGCTGATGTTCAGGTGTATATCAGGATGTAGTGTCTCTACTTTAAAGAGTCCTCTCCTGCTGATGTTCAGGTTCATATCAGTATGTAGTGTCTCTACTTTAAAGAATCCTCTCCTGCTGATGTTCAGGTGTATATCAGTATGTAGTGTCTCTACTTTAAAGAGTCCTCTCCTGCTGATGTTCAGGTGTACATCAGTATGTAGTGTCTCTACTTTAAAGAGTCCTCTCCTGCTGATGTTCAAGTGTATATCAGTATGTAGTGTCTCTACTTTAAAGAGTACTCTCCTGCTGATGTTCAGGTGTATATCAGTATGTAGTGTCTCTACTTTAAAGAGTCCTCTCCTGCGGATGTTCAGGTGTATATCAGTATGTAGTGTCTCTACTTTAAAGAGTCCTCTCCTGCTGATGTTCATGTGTATATCAGTATGTAGTGTCTCTACTTTAACGAGTCCTCTCCTGCTGATGTTCATGTGTATATCAGTATGTAGTGTCTCTACTTTAAAGAGTCCTCTCCTGCTGATGTTCAAGTGTATATCAGTATGTAGTGTCTCTACTTTAAAGAGTACTCTCCTGCTGATGTTCAGGTGTATATCAGTATGTAGTGTCTCTACTTTAAAGAGTCCTCTCCTGCTGATGTTCAGGTGTATATCAGTATGTAGTGTCTCTACTTTAAAGAGTCCTCTCCTGCTGATGTTCATGTGTATATCAGTATGTAGTGTCTCTACTTTAAAGAGTCCTCTCCTGCTGATGTTCAGGTATATATCAGTATGTAGTGTCTCTACTGTGACATGTCTCCATGCTTTGATGTTCAAAAAGCTCTTTATTTTTCTCATACTGCCTGTGCTGCAGCACCTCTTGCCTTGTTTACATGCTACTGTGAAAAAACTTCCATAATTTGGATCAATAAAGTGAATCTAATCTAATCTAAAACACAAACACCTATGCCGCCCTGAAGATTTAAGTAAAAACTTCTGCTCAGATTCAAGGTTTTTCTATCTTAAGTCAAGGTTCAAATGTGAAAAGATGTTTGACTGGAATAGATGATGATATGATCACCATGCAACGCCTTTTAACTCTTCAAACCAAACCAATATGAATATGAACGTTTTGCAGGCCAAGTGGTACTTCCCAAGTACACCAATAAAGGTTTATTATGTTCACAATAAACCTTAAAATAATAAATAAAATATCCAAGTGAAGTTATTATGTGATCAACTTCAACACACATCAGAGGATAATACTAGTCAAACTTTGGGTTTTTTGAGCATAGACTTTTTTCAAAGCAGACAGTTTGGCTTGTCATTGTGGGAAATAAAAGCAAAGGTGTTTATGTTAGCAATAACCACTGCTCTGTTCTATTCAATTGATCCGCTTAGGACAGCAGAAGCTCAGTCTATGGTAACTTGGCTTGGAAACCAAATTGTTATTGGTTCAAAATAACTTAAACCACTTAAACAGCAGTAGAATGTAAGCGATATGCATAATTAAAACCTAGGATCTATTTTAAGAAAACATGTCATGGCCATTTCTACTGATCATATTTCCATTGTTGAGGTATACCAGAATAGATTTAAATTGTGCAATTTTCCAAACTCACATTGGTTTCTCATACAGCATCTCTGGAAAGTATGTGTATTCACTCTCTGTCCTAAACGGCTTGTTGGAGCTCCTGCCCCCCCCCTCCCTGTGAGCCCAGTGTGCTCTGATTGGTCGGGACGTTGCGAGGCTCGTTGCTGCGAGGAGCGGACAGGTTTCCGGGTCGGCGATACAGCGAGAACAAGCGAAACTCATCCTGAGCACACACAAACACTCACAGCCGAAGCAAAAACAATAAGTGTGGCTTGATATTGAGTAAGAAAAAGGTTTATAACGCTGTGAGAATGGGTCTGAGGAGAGCATTTCTCCACGATCCCAACTCGTCTATTACCAGCGTTCAGGGAGCCCTATGCAAGTCAATGGGGACTCCCTGTTAGTTAGCCAAGGGATCCTGGTGTGTGAGGTGCTCCGGATTGGTCCATTTGGGCCAATTCGGTCATTTGTTGTTGATTTGGGTATTCACACGTCACAGAACCCAGGAAGAAAACAATGGAAAATGAGAAATCTCTAACGAGGCGTTCTGGGGCAGCATAGACAGGTCTTTTCTGTGTTAGAGTTTTACTCGCTACAGGGTGTACTTTGAGGGTTTGTGACTCTGCAGACCGTTTACATGCAGAAAAACCTTCATAACACACAAGGGGACGGGTAATAACCGGAAAAGCATGACATGGGCCCTTTAAGACCTCTGACAGGAAGAAGGCCTGATAAATCATCTCTAAACAGAGCTCATACAGTACTTAACTTATCACTCGCATTCATTTGCCGTTATATCAAGCTGACGTGATCACTGATTGACTTATCTGGATATGAATAATGCATTTAGAAACTCTTTAAAGATTACCGTGGAGCTGTCTCGGCTTTACTCGGCATTAATGAAGTATGACAGGAAAGATAGGAGAGGAGTTTCAACAGCATCACCTAAATGAAAACATCCCTTCAGATACTCATGTCATGGATACTCAGTATTTGCCTCTGATGACTAATGGTACCTTCAAAATGAGTCAGTTAAAAGTCCTGTAGGTAAATCGCTTAAACACTAGAAAAACCTGAGGCTATGGATCTTCTATTTTACTGCCAGAGAAAATAATGCAATGACAAACAACGCTGTGATAACTTGTCTGATACACTCAACGATAAATTTCCCTGATGGTCAGTAAAAGAACGTTCAATCAGAGGCGGGAGAACACCTTGTGCTTGAGTAAAAGTAGAAGTACTCAGATCTTGTACTTGAGTAAAAGTAGAAGTACCAGACTGTAGGAATACTCTGTTACAGTAAAAGTCCTGCATTCAAAATGTTATTCCAGTAAAAGTACAAAAGTATCAGCATCAAATATACTTAAAGTAGCGACAGTAAAAGTAGTCATTGTGCAGATTGGTCCATTTCAGAATAATATATATGATATGTTTTATAATGATTGATAATTAAAGTGTTCTCAAAGCTGGTAAAGGTGCAGCTAGTTTGAATGACTTTGTATACTGCAAGGTAGCTTGTGAATTTACTCCAGGTGGAACTAAAGTCTGATTCAACACTTGATTAGATTTCACATCATTCATCCAGATCTGTAAAGTAACTAAAGGTATTAAATATATGTAGTGGAGTAAAAGTACACCATTTACCTCTGAACTGTAGTGGAGTAGAAGTACAAAGTAGCATCACATGGAAATACTCAAGTAAAGTACAAGTACCTCACAATTGTACTTAAGTTCAGTACTTGACTAAATGCACTTACTTCCCACCTCTGCTTTTAACATCATTTAACTCTGAACAAATATTGAGTTGTTCAGCTATGTTCCGCCTGTTGTCTCCTTGAATGCAATTAACATTTCCCCCTGAACTCCCTGTTAAAAAGACCTGTCATATAAATGAGACATCGTGGTGATGTTTTTTGACAGGGAGGAAAACGAGCTGCCACGGAGAGAATGAGGCGTCGTGTCGGAGGCAGCGAAAACAAGCGCTCCTGTTGGTGCTAAAAGCCCCCCCAGAGGGCTCCAAACGCAGAGTCAGCCATGAACTGTTTGCTAAATGAATTACCCTGATGCGCTGTTTGCACACACACACACACACACACACACTCCTAAAGTGTGTATATCAGGAACTACCTTCATGTTCATTAATGCTTTGCAGTTACTACACATCAAGCTGCTCAATGTGCTTATTCAAATACTGCAGGATTTCTCTATTATCTCAGCAGTTCACTTTCTTCTCCTTTAAAGCCTTTTTCTTTGGGAGACACTGCTCTTGTTTCTCTTCCCTTTTGTATGCAACTCTAATACACGCAAACACACAGTGATGCAGCTTACAGTGCACAATGTGAAAAAGCACACACAAACACACACACTTCACCTTAGAATATATATAAATAACAACCACTGTGCTTTCCTCTGTCTTTCTGTACTATCTTCTTGCAATGTAATATATAGGCTATGTTTTTTAAATATTTATTAGGATGTCCTGTATTGTGAGCCTCTATGTTGTATGTCTTCAATGATTTTATTAACTCATATTATAATCTATTTTTAGGTGACATTTTAACATGTGTCCAGGCACTACAGATAGAACAAATATCTCTTATGGCACATTTACATAAATGTCTATTAATATGCACTTTCCCTGTTAAATAAATGAATATATGATATGTTTATATGATAATAATCAGATGAACTGATGCAGTAGCTGAACTAAATCTGCACTAAGCAATATTATTTTAAAAAAAAGGATGAAATGACATGTAATATAGCGACAAACACCCACACAACTATCATCAACTTACATATTCTACTGATGCCGAGCATCAAACTGTGGACAGAGTTAGCAACTAGCCTATTAGCATAACATAGCATTTAGAAGCTAAAGAGACAGGACACCAAAAGAGATAAAAGAGTGAGTATCGGACGGGAAATGAGACTCCAAATAATCATTGTATTTCTCCTTGTTGATGAAGATTTGAAAAGGTAACTCCTTGCTATCAACTTTAAACAGTGACGTGTAAAAGTGTTTACGATGTAAAACTAAAAACTATAACACAATGTGTCTTAAAGTTTAACTGAGAAATTAACAACAATTTATCACTTTCCACCAGCTGTTGGTAATTTGCTCACTAATGATCACTAACGAGCTAACAAGCTAGCAGCCTGTCTATAAATGACATCATCTACTCATCTAATGCTAGATCGTTTATGTGGAGAAAGAGTCGACACGTTGACATATTTTTGAAAACCTTTCCACAAACCCATTTCATTTAAATGGCAGGTTTATAGAGTTAACATAACAGACCATTTTTTTATTTTAAATGTAGTCAACTTAGCGATCATTATTGATAAATGACAGCTGGAAACAATTGTCATATCAGCCAGCCAGCCAGCCAAATGTTGCAGAATAATTCAATCACATCCTATAGTAACTGTAAAAATTCATAATAGTACGTGTTACCGTCCAATTAAAACCTTGGTTCTTGAGATGGAGGATGTGGTATAAGGACATTTGACTTTAATCACTATGTTGGAGGGATGAAAAAAATCAGAATCACGATAAACTGCCTTGTCCTTTAGTTTGAATGTCCTTAGCTGACAAATTACAAACTACTTGTATCTGTTCCTGTTTATTCTAGCGAGAGAGCAGCAGGCGAAGATGAAAACACAGAGTTAAGAATAACATGTAAGGAGATAAATATAGTGCAGCTTGTGGCATCACGTCCTTGTGCATCAGTACGAACTGCTATCACTGTACCAATGTCACCAAGACAAATCCCCGTGCATTTCTTACACCGAACAATTCAATTGAGTCAGATGCTGATTTTAACCGAAGGCAGAGAAAGGACAAGGTCACGGGGGGACACGGAGAAACACGGAGCATTAGAGGACTAACCGATATATCCACTGACCACAGACATGCAAACAGCTCTCTCATCCCTCATCTGCCCACTGCAGATCCTTGACCAGGGCGCTTGTTTGAAAAACCAGAGGTCAAACCGTAAAGCAATTACTCCGGCAACTCATCAACCGAGGGCTGACAGCAACACAATTACCTCCAGACTGCAGCAGACAGGCTGAGTTTAACTCTGGAGGTAACAGTGGCTGCAGAATAATTGCACCCTGCCGAGTGCACTTTAATCCAGCGTTTAAGAGAGGGGAAGAGAGGCAGAGAGAGGGGTCTATTACCTGAGGCCTTGGCATTGAGACATTGAGAAGACAGAGAGAAATATGACAATGGTGTCGGGAGGAAAGAGAAGGCAGAGAGATCTCCCTGCAGTCAAGGCTGCCTGACAACTCTCTCCTGAGGGATGCAGATCATTACTGGAGATGATGGAAAGAGACAGAGAGAGAGAGAGAGAGGGGGGGGGGGGGTCACTAAAGTACAACTGCTAGCATGCACTCTTTTATCTGTTTGTCATGACCATTTCCTGCAAGTGAAATGTTAAACGTGTGTTGTGTTATGTGTCAGAGACATGATTATTCAGAAGAGGATTCTTTTCTTTTCACAGCACCACAAGAAAACAACGAGGGAAATCCTGACAATTACACATATCAAAACACTAATTAAAGCATATAGACAGGTGGTGATATTCAGATGATTTCCTAACACTTTGAAAGTAAGGTGCTGCAAGTAATACTGGTTTTATGCAGGTTTAATCTGGTTCATTTAATCATCAGCTGAGGCAAGAAACACAAAAGCGTGCTGATTTCAAAGCTGAAAGTGTTGTCACTGCATATGGCCTTTTAAATGTTTCTAAATAAGGTTTTGCATTATTGATTTTTTTCTTCATTCATTTCCACCTATTCATCACATGAGGCTCTCGGGACAAATGCTGTTAGAGTGAAAGCCAAGGAGGGTGTTTTGTATAAAATAATTAGTGGGTTTTGGTTAAAACTCCCAAGGAGAAATGAACATTACGTAGACACTGTGTTGCACCACATTACTTTTACAGCATGTAATCCACCCGTGTTTTGCACCACGTTATGTATCTATGTATATCAAATATGACTTGTCGACCAGAATATCTCCTCTTTAAATTGTATTTTAACACATACTGTAAAGCCTTTAGGAAAAACTGTGCTTCCTGCAATTTGAATTTCACACAAGTCGATATTGCTATTTTAATTACATTTAATTTCATTGTGCTGCCCTACTTGAGTCTAAACTCTAAACTATATATATTCATGTTGCACTGTTGGAGGAGCCTGTGACTTAAGTTTTTCATTACCATATCTACACTGTAGCTAAAGCCTTGAATTGAAAAACACTTGAATTGCCCCTCAACATGACAGGCTATGGAGGGGCAATTCAAGTTTTTTTCAAGTCAGCAGCGATGCAGTAACCGTCCAGAGGGTCCACAGGGTCTGAATGATGTCTCATCAGCAGCTGGAGGGTCTGAGCAGCGGAGCGAGGCCGAGGTGTTGGGCAGGATATCATCACAACACTGGGCTCTCAGGTGTGGTGAGGCAGGACGGAGACGGGTAACATGTCTCCAAACCAAGACAGTAGCAGAAAGGCTGAGAAGGAAATAAACCTCTGTATGTAATCAATACAACATTTAAAGTAGTTAGTAATGTCATCTGAATGTACAGCAGTGTTTCTGTTTCCTGGTATTCACTGGACTTGGAGAGGAAAAATATGTTAAAGTCAAATTTAAATATCTCAGACAAAAGTTATCGGTTTATGTAGTGATGTCTACGGTAATGAAGTGTATTTAAGATAAAAGCGTCAACAAAGTAACATGAAAATAATGTTAAAAAAATGTATATATTTCCCCTCTTCCTGCTTTTTTTGCAGGACAGCATCAAAACAAGACTTGATTCAATGGCATGAATTACAATGTAATCAGCAATATATGTATTTTGGTTTGTTTAAAAATAGTTTGTTTTATTTGATCTAAGAATATGAATGCCTAAAGCTGAGGGAAATCACTTGTGAAAAGTTAATGCGTAGGCTTGCGTACGATTCACGTTACAACAAAACATACATCTTGCCTTCATTAAGTCATTCTCTCTGTAGCCTTCCTATCAATTCTTAGAGCTAAATAATACAATACTATTTAACTCAAATGTATCATATTTGTCTGAGACAATGAAATCTTCCAGCACACATTTATCTTACAACATCTCTGTTGTACAGGTGAGTTTAATGTGTGCTGACAGCAGTGTGAAGCACACGGTAAAGAAATAAAACATGGCTGCTTAAGTTTTTCTCAGGATTAAGTTGTTATCCACCTTGATTTAAATGCTAGACCACCTGCCAGGTATGCTGTGTGTTTGTGTGTGTGTGTAAAGTGCATGTATATAGTGCATGTGTCTGCGTCAGGCCTGCTACCTCTCAGGGAGATCAAACGCAGCAGTGGCTCTCGTCTGCCTCTCCTGTAATGAGGAGTGATCCATACGCCCCCCGCAGAGGAAGGACATGTTTATACAGCTCCGTCTCACAGGCAGCGAGGAGCAAAACAGATTACAGGAGCACCCCGGTCAAATGTCAACACAACACCGTAGCAAGGAGACAAACATCCAACGCCACAGAGAGAGTGTGAACGGACGGCGAGCGCTTAGTGAATCAGCGAAAAACAAACAAACCTTTGAGTTTACAAATAGAGGAGTTTCCTCCGAGTTGACCCTTGCTCAGCCCCGGTGGAGGAGCTAGTTTTCTGCCCTGTGGCACTTTGAAATGGGGAGTTGAATCAACCGCAAATAGTCAAAGTGAAACAGCTGCACAGAAAAGATGAAACCCTGCGTGACGGAGAGAAGGTCTGATGGAGGGGTAGCGATTCATTACACGAGCCCCCCCTCTGAGAAAATTAAGAGTGGAATCAGAGCGGAGGGCTAACTGTGATTCATCTCGCTGCCTTTTTCTCTACAGCTAGCATGATGTTATAATCAGGGTGAATAGGCTCTCCTGCACAGTGGGACTCTGCAGGCTGGAGGCAGCGAGAGGTAATTGGCAAACACAGGCAGGAAGGAGAGGGTTTAGACCACTTGCTGTGAGAGGGGGTCAAACCGAACCACGCTGCATGTCCCCTTAATAAATACATGTGATATTGATAAGTGTGTAACTGCAAAGCAAGTGAGTAACAGCTAACGATAGTCGGTAAAGGTCATAAGGGCAAACATCGACCGCTGTGAGTTCCTGCCTGAGATCCTGTAAAGCGGTGGCAGTCCAGCCCATAATGCAACACATGCACGTCCACTCCTCCATTCAAACCTTGCCCTGTTATAACTTTTAAAAAAGGCTGTCTCACGAAAAATGGCGTGTGTCTGAGGGGGTTAGTAAGTCCTCCAGGGAGTCGCATTTTCCACAAAACGCTAGCTTACCTCGGTGCTTGTGTTATTGAAACTCTCACAGACTAAAGAGTGGTGAAGTTATAATGTATTTTTGAGAAAGTCAACGTTATGTCGTAGAATAAATCTTTAAAATCTCTTCAGCTTGTGTTAACCACAGATCTTATTTCAGGCATCTAACTAAAAACCATTCGTTGATTTTGTGACAAGGGAACAAGAGGTCAAACATGGCATGGATTGCTGCATAAGACCTGACTTAAATCACAGGGTATCTCTTTATTATTAAAGATCTGGAGACACAAGTGTGGATGACGTTCAAAAAGCGGGGGCTAATTAAAACGTAATTACTGCAAAATCTTGAGGGTTAACTCGTTCCAGTTGGTACCGGGAAAACCTGGAAAACAGTATTTTGTGGAATGTACTTGATGGACAATTTTTCTGGCTTGAACTGCTTATGCAATATGGATTAACTGATTATTGGAAGTCTCAATATATTATTTGTTTTGTGATTTGTTTAAGAGTATGGATTGAACCAGGTTTAAGTGGGACATGTTTCAATGTTTAAAGACGACATGTGATACTTGCTATTTCAATACATGTTTATTTTATTTTGTATTTTTGTAATTTATTATATATGTTGGATTGTTGGAGGAGCTCAGGTCATAAGATTGCAATTGCAATTTCTACACTGTAGCTTATGTGCATTTGACATTAAAACCTTTGAATCTTGAATCTTTGAATGTTTCCTTTGTAGGATTTAAACCGGACTCCAGCAACTTCTGCAAAGCGCTACGTGGGGAGAGAAGGATGGGAGGAGAGGGAGGTAGAGTGGTGTAAGACGGAGCGGAGGTGTAGTACAGTCAGCCAGAGCTGGGGTGTCTGTGCAGATGCCAGATCACAGACAAACTAGGCCCAGTGACAGATCTATCCCCCCCCGCCGCCTGCAGCCAGCTGTCACTGCAGATAAACACAATGAAGCGCTCTCTCCAACAACAGCACGCTGTAATCTGGAACTGACAGCTGACTCTGCCTCACAACTCGCAGGACGGGAGCCGAGGGAGAGGCGCTGCGAGGCAATTAAACGGAGAGAAATTCATTTTCATCTGGACGGCTATGGATGTGGGAGAGACGGGGGAGAACAGAGGGTGTAAGCCCAGAGGAGCCTTACAGGTCAGGAGCAGGGCGAAGAAACACAGAAGTGAGAGATGCAATGTTTACAGTACTGGGTTACAAAGAAGGGTTTAAATACTTGAGATGTAAAGCTGGCTGAGAGCAAGAGCAAGCATGTGGGTAGTCCTAAAATACAAATATAAAATCTCATCCGCAACTTATTTGTATTCATTAAAATGCCATTGCACTATTTTCCTTTTTATGATAAGGAATTGTTATATTGCGTGGCAATTTTGAAGGATATATCTTCATTGGGGCTAGAAAGTTTGAAAAAACAAAAACTTATTGCAACTATTTTTGATGGATTTTTCACTTGTGATATGATCGAGATATTAGAGGGAATTACCGTGCATTACATCATTCCAATTATTTCGGAAAAATGTCATTAAAATATCATGATGTAATTTTCTTTAAGAATCTGAGCCAGACAATACATTTATTATTTATTTTTAATGATTTATTTACATATTTTGCCTTCACCAAATATTGCACATTTTGGATATTGCACGAGTCCATATGACAATTTCAATAAAATGTCATTTATTCTAATCATTTTCGTAAACAAAAGCTCACTATAGCTTTTGTGAATATTACAAATAAATCCTTTAAATCTTTGGGGTGCCTCCCATCCAAAAACCTCTTTCTGACTATGTTATTACACCCAAACATACCCTCCATCAAACCTGGCTTTTCTTTGCCCGAGCATAACTTTATAAGTTGGAAAATGTGTCTCCAGATTCCTCGCTCTGCCAGGCTTCAGTGTTTCCAGGGGCATTGTGCGCAATGATCAGCGCTCTGTGCTCGTTGTGGCGGTCTGTTTACGTTTTCACAGGGAAAGTTGGCAGCCGCAGAGTGAGAAGGCCTGCCAACACAAGCCAGCCTCAGCTGACCTGGATTGTGTCTCACATTCAGTCTGCGCACAACTAAACATTTAACAGCCTCCATAAAGAGTAATGTCACACAAACATGTAATGAAGTTCAAATATTCAGACCCCTGCCTCTCTGGGTCTCATTTACTCCAGTCTTAATGACATCAGTGCAGAGACTTTGAAAGGTCCCCTCATGTCTGGCAACTTAATAATCAAACGGCCTTATAAAACCACTGCTGCCAATATGGATCCAATCATTTAGCCCTTCATTTATCACTATTACATTCTGCTGTAGTGATGAAACTCCACTTCTGAGTCCCTCTCACAGCAATAGAAGTCATTCATTCATAGCAATCTGCAGCTCGTATCATAAATATCTGAATGGTTGACCCCTCTCAGACCTATTGCTGGATATTCAGGCCACAAATCAATACTGCACAGCTTGATCTGGATTATGCTGAAGCTCTAATGTACCCTCAGGTAAACTGAAGCCAGAGAAAGCATTTGTCCATGTGTCTCTCTCTGCAGACCATTTGAGATAGAATTAGACTAATGGGAATACTGAACAAGGAGCTAAAAGTGAAAGGTATAATACATAATCTGCCAGACATTATCTAACTTATGCTGATATAGTAAACTATTTTGGTAAATTGAGTACATTTAGGGTGCTAAGATGAATTGTGTACTGTATTTTGTACTGTCTTTGTTCGTCCTGTTGGGGAATCCTTCTCTAAGATAATGGTGGTGTAAAGAAAAGATCTGTGAAGTGTTTTCTTTAATCGAAAATGAAGAAAAACTAGCAAATTCGGACATTTTCTCCAGGTAATGTTGTTGAAGATAGCCTAATTGTTGGCTTATGTCCTCTCCAATTCAGTGTATGCAGTTATAATGTCTGGAGACACATTTTGGAGCAAAACATGTACCACAAGCCAACAGAAAGGAATGCAGGGCTGACCGCTGTAAAGATAAAATCAGTTGACAGGCAACATTAAGGTTATAAAATAACTCATAATGCAACAGTCTCTTGGATGTAACAGAACTGCTCCTTTCATATAAAATATCTACCATTGCAAATAATATACGCAACTACACATGGAAGTCAAAGTAGTCTGTGAAAATCTGAATCATCTGCAAACTGATCCTAAACCATTGCTTACAGTCACTTCACTAAGAGCTCCTTTATGTAACAGCAGGTCAATTAAAATAACGCAACAGGATCATTTATGAAACATTACCATCACTGTAAAGCAGGAGCTTCTGTTAAGTATTCATTACACAGATCCGTGTCAATGCCTACACACTGTTTGTCGTCTTGAAAAGCAATCTGTGCCATAGAAATGCATTTAATTAGTATTAAAATTATCCATTCATCCATTCTCCCTGCTCCAGGAACAACAGACCAACCTCTCCACCAATAATGAGCCAGCTGTGAGACAATTCATCAGTCTTTACAATGATTAGTCATTTCAAAGTCAATATCTCTGTGCTGTTTAAAATGTTAATATCATGATTTATTCGGCTCTTTAAACCGCAGCCTTGTATTGCAAGCAGCTAAAAGCAAACACTGAGGAAGAAGTCAACACCAAGTGGGGGTGTATCACTGCATATTGAACATATGTTACAGGAGCTATGATATAGAGTAAGAAAATAGACAATGGAAAGGCAGTATCTGAACACCAAGAGCAAAGGTGTAATATTGATTGCTCTCGATGTGACTCCAGATGTGTAAATGGCTTCTTGAAAGTTAAAGGTCACATGTTTTGGCCATTTCTACAGATCATAATTCCATTGTTGAGGTCGAATAGATTTACGACTTTGCAGACCGTTTACATGCAGGAAAAGCTACATAACACACGAAAGGACGGGTAATAACCGGAAAGCATATGATGGGACCTACCCTCCTATTGTCTGCGTTTCCCCCCCTTACTTTGGTGTTCGCGGTCAAATTTGACCGGTCCTGTTTTAACTGCTATTACATTAACACAAAAACCATTTATCATCACCAAATTTCATTTAACACCCTTTCAAACTGTACATATTGTATCAGACTACTGGTATACATGAACAACTGCAGTAAATATACAAAGAATAGACACTGAACATGTATTGCGTGTGCCAGGTGTGATCCATGTGGGGGGATGGGCACATAAGAGCGGGACATGTGTCAGTTGTTCTGTCTGTGTGTGTTTGTGTGTGCCAGGTGTGATTCACATGGGGGGATTGGGCACATCAGGGGGGGAACACATCTAGAGTATGTGTGTGTGTGTGTGTGTGTGTGTGTGTTTGTGTGTGTGTTTTATCTGATCCGGATGGTTACTAATTCCTTTTCTTTACGGGAACACCATGGGTGTTACAAAGTTGACTAAATCATCCAAAATTCAATGAAAGTGGTGATCAGCCATTGTATATGTTCAAATGTCTCCTGTGAAGGATATCATAAAGCCTTAATGCAATCGAATGTAAAACTAAAAAGTTATGATTGATGAAAGTAGTAAATCGGTCAGATTTGACCCGAACACAACAGGAGGGTTAAAAAAAATCACAACTTCACAGCTCGTATAATTCACCAAGTGAACAAGTTATTTTCCTTGCCCTGCGAAGAAAATCATAATAATCACATTCACCCGGAGAGCTCATTCGCACTTGCCAACAAACCCCCGGTAACAAAAACATGGTAACCTTCCTCTTCTCTGTTTATGGATCGGACAACGCTGACATTATGTGACATTTACCTGCAGTCAAAACACCGCAAACCCTCCTCCATCCTTCCTCCTGACTCACCGCCTTTAAATGTTACCCTCTTTTCTGGAGGAAGGTTAGACACACAAAAGCTTCTTTATCATTTCCTCTGAGTGTTCATGTGTGGACACACTGCATCACTTAGAGCCGGCAGTCTCTGTGTGCCTTGTTAAACTCCACTTTAAGAGGCATCCTGCGTGACTGGACTGTATTTGGACTGAAAAAAAGCACATATAATCCTGTTCATGCACTGAAGTGGAGAGCGTTACATTGCCTTTACAAAAGGTCAGAAACACGCGAGCCAAATGAATAAAGAAAGTGTAAATACACTGGAAATATCTGTCCTTTTGATTCTAGATTATGGTTTGCTATTGATTCCATTACATTAGTTTTTGTATTGATTGTCCATTAAATACATCTCTTTCAAGTATTAGGAGGGATTTACAATGCTCAAGTATCAAGTTTTTTCTTTTGTATTCTCTAGTGCAGAAACCTGCCTTTTAGCAAGATGATTGAAATTGGAAACTAATGCAAATAGTCTGTAACTATTGTGTACCGCTCCTCCGCTCCCTTCACTGGCTTCCAGTAACTGCTAGAATCCACTTCAAGATCTCGCAGACTAAAAACTCATCTCTTTCGACTCCACTTCGAGCGATAAAATTACTAACAAAGCACTTATATACTAACAAAGGACTGGCTTATCTAAAGCCAGTTGAGTAGCACTTGAAATGTTTTGGCTCTATGAAACCTGATGTTCTTATATGATTCTGTTTTCTTCAACTTTGTATCTTCTTGGTCGAATGCACTTATTGTAAGTCGCTTTGGATAAAAGCGTCAGCTAAATGCAATGTAATGTAATGTAATGTAATGTGTAGGAACTAAGGTGTTTTTGTCAAATTTAAAGATAGAACAAATATAGTGTTATTGTTTCCTATGCCCTGCAATGTATGTATAATTGAATTAAGTACAAAATAGTCAATTCTGATGGATTTCCATTGAAAATTGCAGAGGGAAAATAAGTGTTTTCAAGAAAGTGATAATGTGCAACGAGGCGGTCATTAATGAAAAAGAACGTCCATCTGTTTGCTTCTCTTGCGCTCTTTTAATATTCTCTACTGGGGACAGTTTAGCCATCTTGAATCCTGATGGAGGAAACTAATGTGTGTTGTCCACAGCTGACGTCAAATCGATCTGACTTCCTTCTGCGGATTGATATGACTGCATATAGTCCCTTTGATCCTCCTTAGCAATGGTCTCTGTTTGTTAGCAACTATTAACAACTCTGGCATGTCCAAATTGACCAATCAGAATCAAGTATTCAACTAAGCCGTGTAATGAGACACATTTAAATAATGCAAGACGGCTTGGATTGCAAGCTTGAGAGAGTCAAACCTGATTTCTGTACATTTTGCATTTACGGATGTTTATTCCAGGTGAAAATGGAATGTAACATAAAGTGAAGATGCAGATGTTGTTGTCTTCTCTACAGACACTGAGGTCTGATCCAGGAGGAGAATCAATGATGATGTGACAGCGGGGGTTAAAAGGCACCTCGACCCCGACTCCTGCATAATATTGGAACGTGTGTGCGTGTGCGTGTGTGCGTGTGTGTGTGTTCTTGTATGCTACCACTCTTGTCATTTGTCAGCCGGGCGAGAAGGTAATTACTGTTCCGAAACATTGACTCATTACAATATGGAGACAAATGGCTCGTCTGTTCTGCCTGAATCATTGACAGCATAATAACAGACCATCTGCCCCCCCCCCCCAGGCACTAAGTGCGATACATTCATCATATGGTACAGTGTGAGTGTGCGATTACATGACATCAGCTCCGTGTTATTTAGCTAACAAATGAAATACAAGGTGATTAGATGGAAGTTAGCACAGTGTGTGAAGGGTGACCTTAGAGACAGACTGACAGGAAGTCAAACTGGACTCGCCCTCCTCCAATAGTGTGTATATGTCAGTGTGTCTAACATTAAATCATATTTTATTTATACAGCCACATATCACAAAACTAATTTGTCTCAGTGGGCTTTACAGTTTGTCCAGATTAACAAATATGCATAAAAGTGTAACAAAAAAACATTTAAAAACGAAAAAATAGACAATTAAAGAGAAACAGGAATGTGAATGCAGAATACATTTAAATAAAGTAAAATACAAATAGAATATTAAATGTATTTTAATAAATAATAATAAAAATGTAATTACATGAAATAAATTAAAATGAAATAAAATAATATTACATTACTTATAATAAAATATGGATAGGATGTTCAAGGCAAGCCTGAGCCAGCCCTAACTATAAGCTTTATTAAAACAAATAGTCTTAAGCCTACTCTAGTGTTAATCTAGGGTTAGTATTTTGGTCTAGTACTATACATGACAAAGCAGTACAAACATTGCTCAAATGTATGATTTAATTAAAAATAAATTAAAGTACGTAGTGAGTACACTTGCTAGATGTATGCATTCATTTCAACAAGTGACCATGCATACAAATACATTAATCTCAGAAAAGACAAGAGACGATTTATGCCAGATTTGAGCTAATAGCTCATTTCCATCTGCAGTCCTTAGGCAGGGACATAACAATGAACAGACACTAAAAACATTGCATAATCTCTATCACACAATGAAATGAAATGAAAGATTAAAGTACAGGTCAATAAAATAGTACATAGTAGATTTAAAATGGAAAAACTCACTTACAGTGTAATTCTATGTCTGTAACCATAGTCACCACCATAACGGCTGATGGTGGTTTCCTGGCTCCGGCCTTATTGACCTGTCCTCCTGCCACACACTCCTGTGAACGTGCTGCTTGTCTGGTCTTTCTGCCAGAGCAGCACAACGGGTGAGTAAAAAAAAAGCCTGGCTCTCCGAAGAGGTGAGGATGCCATTTGGAATTCAATAAAATGATGTGTAAAAAGAAATCCACGTGTGGAGCGCGCTATTCCAAGAGAAACATGGCAGGAATGCAGCCTCACGGTGCTGTTGCATTAACGTTCCTTCACGAGCGTTATATGCATATGTCAGCTTTCTGTCTGCCTCCATCTCCATCTCGCCTGCCAATCTGTCAGTCAGACATGTGTAGAAAGAGCCAGCTCTGTGTGGGTCGCAGGCATCTGGCTGTCAATATGTCTCGCTGTGTTCACTCTGTATTTTTATGTTTGTCTGTCTGCCAAGCTGAGGTGGAAGTAGTGGAGTACAAATACTTTGTTACTGTACTTAAGTACATTGTTCTGGTATCAGTACTTTACTCCACTACTTATTTTGCTGACGACTTTTTACTTCTACTTCTTACATTTTGAACACAAATACCTGTACTTTCTACTTCTTACACTTTCCAAACAGGCTGGTTCCTTTAGTTTGAATCTGTGTTTGGTGGCGTGATCATTATTATTTAGAGTCATTGCGTGCCTATTGATTTGAACACGATCCGTGTATCCATCATTTCCTGGTCTTCTCTAAAGAAGAGGGACCAATGAAAACGTTGTCATGTTGCCGTTGTTCAGCATGGAAACATTCATTAGCTAACAATGACATTATTGTTCTATTAATATAAAGGGAGGTCAGGTACTCTTTAAAACAGATGGTAGTTATGGGTACTTTTTACTTAAGTACATTTCAAAGCCCTCTTTACTTTTACTTGAGTAAAGAAGTTTAGTCAGTACTTCTACTTTTACCAGAGTATATTTAAACATGAGTATCTGTACTTCTACTTGATTAAAGGATGTGTGTACTTTTGCCATCTCTGCTGCCAGTCACAAGTGTTTGCAGAAACAGATGAGCCATCTCTGGGCTGAGGGGCTCCCCACAGAGAGGGGCCCATCTCTCTCAGTGGGTATTTGTGATTGCTGGCGGAGAGATAAGATAACCCGAGGGCAGGGATCTTACTCCGCACTGATGAGCCCTGTCTGGAAGCTTTATCTGGGACAAAAGCGGCCTTGTTAAAGCTCAACACCAGCGCTTAAACTAGCCGTGAAGAAACAGAGAGAGAGGGATTGCGGGGCAGAGGGAGGGGGAAACGTCTCCAGCTGAATATAATTACCTAGTTCAAACAACGCTGTATATGGTAAGTAGCACTTATCCCTCCCGCGACCTTCCCGGCCCGCGCATTCCACTGTCATGGAAACTTAATAGAGAGAAAGCTGGGTAATCATACTGCTTTATGTGGCGGTGCACTTCATCTGTAACGTACAGTATGTGCAGCCACAGTCATAATAGCAGTGTGATAATGTCAACTTAATGTTAGCATACAGAGCCGAGTCCACACTAATGAAAGGTGGGAAAGGTTTCGCTGCTTTCATTAGGTGGAGGAACAGTCTGAGTTAAGATGAAAACTGCCATATTATCTACTCATCATCACTGCAATCCTCAAAGAGAAGAGTGTGTTTGTGAATTTAACACACAGAACGTGTCAGCATTCATCAGATGAGAGGAAGTACTTAGCCTTGACACTGCAGTTGTTTCTGTAAAATAAGTGTATACAAAACCTCATAATATACTTAAAGCACAACTGATTCATGCACTGAAACATTCTTCACACTGTAATAGGATCATATTCAAAGAAAACATCAATACAATAGCAAAAATACTTAACAGACTGCATGATGTTTAAACATGTGAGGGCATGAAATGAGGGGATTTACACAACCACTCAGCTGTAATATAATATCTGCAGATTCATCCAAAGATATGCCATGCAAGAACTGTGCTCCCTTGGGTTTGGAGTGGATAGAAACTCTGCTCCGGTTTTGTTTACATTCATGACTTTCAAGTCTGGAAGCCTTCATGTTGAAAAATGAAGCGTGACAAATGTTCTCCACCCATCAAAAGGGCAGCCGCGGCAGCTTGGTAACACAGAGTGATTAAGTGTAGTGTGGAGACGCAGCAGGACATGAGACGGACACTTTTAGACTTTTATATCCTCAGTGTACTTTAGATTCAGAGAACACATGATGCACTAGCTGTTTTATGTGATTTTAATAGTTTTTTTGTGTATGAATTCAGATTTTTCTCAACCTTTTTGAACCTCTGTGCAACCATAACCTGATTACTTCTCTTAGATGAAACATTTTGATATTGACATAGGAGAAACTGTATGTAAATTAACATCAGAAGACATTTTTTTAAGTAATTATTGGTAAATATGCCTTAATTTTGTGCCCGTTCTTGGTCGTTTCAATTCAATCTTTGGTGCTTCATGGTCACATTTGACTTTTTAATGTATGGATCACATCCATGCCTCATTCACACCTGACTCAAAAGGTTATCTTTGAGATCAGATGTTAGTGACAGGTTTTCAAGTCTCTGTTAACCAAGATCTGCTTGTATTAAATACAGACAGAAATCTTACAATACATAGAAGAAACTCAGTAATCCTAAACAAATCCTTTCTAGGCACTAGAGGATTGTTTTCCAAGGAAAGACCAAACAAACACCAGCTGCTTAGAAGTGCAAACGTAGAAGCTTTCCTAAACTTGCTATTCTTGGAAAGTCAAATAAATGTGTTCAGGAAATGCCACGCATACCTTCAATTCATGTGCATGGCTTATAGACATCCCATTATAAACAGGCATATTATAAATAAGGAGGGATTGACGGACATAGAGAATGTCTCATGTCAAAAAACTGCTGTAGATCTATAGCATGACAGGCTGACGGCAACATGTTAAATATTTAATAAGCAGAGATACTTTATCACAATGCTTTCAATCAGTGTTTGTTGACTTACACTTAGGCAAATATACACTGTGCCATAACAGGCGGTATGTGTGTGTGTGTGTGTGTGTGTGTGTGTGTGTGTGTGTGTGTGTGTGTGTGTGTGTGTGTGGAGGGGCAGCTGGCAGGTTAATGAGCTCAGTAATAGGCCTGCAGTCTGCCGTTCAGCATTTATTAACCGGAGACTCGGCTGTTTGTCCACACTGCTCAGTGAGCCCCTAAACAGCCAATCACAAGTAGTCTAAACACTGACCTGCAGCCAAGAGAAGCTGCTCCAACAACATGCTGACAGCCGAGAGTCACAGCCTACAGGATGCACTGTGTGCCCTGAAACACTGAGTGTGGAAGAATGATGGTTCATTAACTGTGCAGACACATTTTAATACTGACACAGAGTGAGAGGATAAAGCGAAAATGCATAAACTGCAGCCTATCAAGGATATAGTATTCACTGGTCTATTAAATTCATTATTCAATTTCCAATGGGAGATCAATAAACCTTACCGTAACACAAAATCAAATCCATATATAATCATTTATGTGAGCCTAAGTGGCTTCACAGGGCTGCAGAGTATGATCACATTTCTATTGAACTGACAAATGTTGCACGCTTGGATGCAAAAAGGAATTCCAGGCATGCACAAGTCTGAACAAAATTCCTTTTACTTTGTTTGATCTGAAAATACAGAAACAAAAGCAAATCTCTGCAACATTGCTGCATACTCATTAATCGGTCCAATGAGTGATGCATCCATATAACATGTATGTAGTTTCTTAAACTTGCATATAAAAGCCTGATTGCACCTAACACAAAACACACTGACTGACGATTTCAGCACACATACAAAATGTATCATTTTGCTACAGGTGGTGACACTACTAAAAATGGGATATAACACTCAAACATGCCGGTGGTTTGCTCTACTAACATGTTCATTTTACACCGATGTCATGTCACTACTTGTATACATCTGTTCACAACTACATCTACACAGAACCACACGCAGATCACTGCAACACATACTGTACTGTGAGATCAAATGCAAGGCAGCTCTTTCTGGAATAGCCTCCCAACTGAGATACGGGATTGTCCCACTCTCAATAGTTTTAAAGGTCAACTCAAAGAATGGTTGAGAAACAAACAGACGTGCGATCACCGCTAAATGCACTTTAATACAGGGGTATCTCCTCTCGCACTTTATGTAGCTCTTGTATCTTCTCTTGCACTTTATATATCATAGCTGCTACATTTGTATTACCATGTGGTAAATACTTATATGCTGCTCTTGCTCTTTCTGCATATCATGTATTTAATTTTGCTATGTATATAAATGTCATGTTCTTAAATGTTGTATGTGAGGGACTACGGATGGAAATGAGCTCAAAGCTAAAATCCGGCATATTTACATTTGAAGCATTATTTGTTTAAAGTGTTCATCAATGTGCATTGTCCCTTTTCAAATAAACGATTAAATGAAAAATAAAAATGAAATAAATGATGCCTCAACATTCATGTACAGTTTTAAACTTGCATAAAACACAAAATAAGTCCACATGTACTTGACCGGCAAAACACTGACTGACAATACTCAGCACAAATACAGAACATTAATTAACAACAGGTGACCCGCTCGTCATTAAACCGGTAATACTACGATCAGAAGTATAACTCATGTTTGCATTAACGCTAGTTTGTTACACTTCCACGTTCATTATACATGTGTTACTATTTTTTACAAATAGTTTAACATCTTTGCTCGCCTGAAAAAACAGAAACACAAGCTTTCCACCGGCAGATGTTGCACACATGGACACGAAACAGATCTCCAGGTAGCTTAAGTCTTGATTAGTTTACAGAAAGACAAGCTCAGCTCTGCAACACAGCGGCATACTGTACATCAAAATACATGATGCATCTTGCACTTTTGGGTCTCACCTTAAGACCCTTGAGCTGCCTTGAGTGCCTAAGTGAGCTTTTTTCTCGATGTGACCATAGCTCGACCAACTACATATTAAAGATGCTATTGCACATGAACATAAAGCAGATCAGCACTTGTCCATCAAATATAACAAGATGCTTAAGTGCTTATACAATATAATAGTTGCAGCCCAACAATACTATGGGCTGCACACAAAGAAAGCCCGACACTGAAAGTGATCTCGACACAACAGCGTTGATATCTTGCAGATCAGCCTCAGCGCTGTGGTGGATCTTCGCTGCACACTTCCATCAGTTTTACCGCTGATTACATCATTGAAGTGGAGAAGATTACACCGTTGTTTATTCTCCCAGCGCGGCAATACAAATGAGAGGCTTGCAAGCTTCCAGCTGTGCAGCTAATAATGCAGTCTGGTGAGGAAGCTCCTCTCCTCCGACAGTTTAGCTGTTAGCATCACGCACATAATAATAAAGGAAGCAGAGCCGATGTGTTAACTGATGGATTCAGATGTTGGCATAGTGTGAAAGGCTTGGCAAGACCGACAAGCCTTAAGAGTTTTCTCAGGTTAAGGTGCATTGTGGGTCTTTTCTTTGTGTTGATATGAAGCCGAGTGGATTGCCATGACAGCAGATCATGCAGACAGAGTGGAGGCATTATAATCAGAGCAAGAGGCCGTGAAACTAAAAAAGATTGTCTACAGGAAACACAATGGGCCCGCGGCACCCGGGAGTACATTAGCTGGAAATAGGCCACAGGCATTCAGTCCATAAAAGAAGCAGAGAAATGAAAATCCTCCTCCAGCAGCAGCGAGGCAATAACACAGCTCTTAATGGGAAGTGAAGGAATCAACAAAGCACACGGCACTCTTTCTAAGTGCTCTAATCAGCGTCGAAATTGTTTAGATCATTGAGATGCTTTATTTGACACAACTTAAAAAACACACAGTCCTTCTGCTTTATATTATTTAATCACAGAGCTGCCAGGAGAGCAGCTCCTTATCCTCTTGGCAGGAAAACAGACGGTAGCATAATGTGATTAATTGCTTCTTTTCTATTTCTATTTATGTATATGGAGCTGTCATTCAACAATCATGATGGGTAATGGAGTTAATGATAGATCTCTGGAATATAATTGCTACTGATCTAGTTGACATGGATCAGAACGGATCTTTAGCACCCATTAACAGCTGGCTTTGAAAACCACACTGCTTCTTCAGATCTTGTCTTGTAATCGCACAAATAAAGCGAGGAGAAACAACACTGTGAGAAAAAGGAAGGTTCAACAATTTACAGCTTGAAAAAATCCAATATCTATTAAAAAAAGTAATCTATAAATCCAAAATAATTACCTAGATATCGCTGAATTACGAAGCCCCTAAGGAGACATGGTGAAGTGTGGTAATTCCTTGAGTTTATGCTGCACAGACTGCTAAGCCCTGTTTGACAAGAGTAAGATGTGATTCTGGGCTAAATAAATAAGTTGTTTTGGTTGATTGTCCACACATACTCTGTTAATCTTTTAATTTGTATTATGTGCAATGCCTTTGTTTTGTTTTATGCTGCTGCAATGAAAGAAAATCCTAAATTGGGATTAATAAAGTACATCTTATTTTATCTTATCTTAAACAAAAAGCTCTACACCCCACGGCCAAAAAATCCTTCAAATGAAATCCGAGTTAGAAATATAACTCAATTAATTCCTGCAGTGTCATTTCCACACAGAAACATAGCGGTCAGCAATGAACTGGTAACTTTATGTGAGAATGCACAGGTGTATTTCTCCTAAAAGTTGAGTTTTTAATGTTTTTTGTACGATGTAATAAGTTGGCCGTTTGTGTTGTTGTCCTTGTAGTTGCAATGTGTAGTATGTTCTGTATTGTACAACTACTGTAACATGACACTGTCATTCACACCCACTTTAATATCGCTGTCAATGTGTGTATCCATAAACAGAGAAAATACACAAATAAAGCTGAGAGACTCTGAAATGCTGATAGTGTCACACTGAGGATTTACGTTGCTCGCTCACGGTAAGGCAACACATCATCCCACTCTCTAAATATGTAGAGGATGTCTTCATACAAATCCTCCCTTTGAAGATTTGCTGTACTCGGCGGTGAACATGCCTCCTCTCAGATGTAAATGTTTAGATCCTTGTCAGCTCTCTCTGTGGCCCGGCTGCTGCCTTCATTACAACACTGCAAATCCACACTCCAATGTCCTCATCTCGTATTGACCTCGCTGTGAATAGTGCTTCAACCTTTTACAAGTCTGACACTCATACTTAAAGAAGATTGTTTTTGCATAGTGTAAGATGAGAGAGTTGGTAAATGTTAAAATGGTGAATGGACGGTGTTTACATAGCACTTTCCAAACAAAAAAGGCAAACATTTAGGGTTAAGTATCTTTCCCAAGGACATATCATCATGTTGACTGCAGGGGATGTAAAAAAAAAAAGAAGAATGTTCTGATCGGTTGCTCTATTTCCAAAATCACAGATGTCGAACAATTCTTGATTGTTTCAACATAATTTAAACAACCACAAATAGACCCATTACTAAGGCTTTGTAACCCATACAAAAAGGCTGTGTTGTATTAACTCTGATCGTAATTCAAACACACATTTACACACTGTTGGCCATGCCATCGGGAGCATAAAGGGTTAAGTGTCTGGTCCAAGGACACATCAACATGTTGACTGCGGGGGATGGGTGACTTTCTGATTGGTCCATTTACCATCTGAGCCACAGCCGCCTGATAACACTCTCATATCTGTCCATCAGATTTGCATGTTGCCAGGCGGCTGTTATCTTAGCATAAAGACTGGGAACAGGACTGAACGGCTAACCTGTCAAATGATAAATGAAAATAGCCATCTCAAGCCCAATATTTAACATGTTATATCTGTTTTTATTCTACAGACAGCTCCAGGAAAACTATTTCCCCTTGTTTCCAGTCATTATGCTAAGCTAAGCTAATAGTCTCCTGGCTCCAGCCTCACATTTAACAGACAAACATGACTAGTGCTGCACAATTAATCAAAATGATATTGGAAACGCAATATGGACTGCTGAATTATTCAAATCGCAGGAAGCACAATATTGTTAAAAGGCTAAATATGTGTCAACATACAATTTTGAATAAAGTAAGGTGGAGCTTCAGAGATATCCTGTCCTACAAATTGTTCCAAAGACATACTGTATATATTTGTTTGGTACAGATACACCAAACACCATGATCATTGTAATATATTGTTAATGAATTAAATGTAAAAGACAGTCAAAGTAAGAGCAAGTATCCGCACAGATCTAGACCTGATAGTTGTTCTCATCTCTTTCCTGCAGTGAATGAGTGTATTTCCCAACATGTTGAGACTCCACTCTTACAAGAATACATCATATCAAAACTGAACGGCTTACTTCCCTTTACTCCTTCAGGCCGTGCTGACTTTACAATAAGCTGTTTAAAGGCTGCGATGGAGAGGAACACTATAAACTGGATTGTGCAACTTGGAGGAAACATATCTAATCTTTTAACAACTGCTTTTTTCTTTTTTTTTGGTAATGACCGTTCAATTGCTAATTCAACTGTGGTCTGAACCATGGCTGGCAGGCTTCATGAGGAACAGATCCACTGGCCTACAAACAGCTGCGGTTCACTTTCAGCCTTCTGTCGGCACAGTTTCCTGAACAGACCTTTCAATTCCCCTTCCCCTCAGAAAGTAATGAAAGGCAGGTAGTTGTTGGGTTCATACATTCCTCTTCCTCTCTTCCCACACACTGAAAACCAGGGCGAGCTTGATCCTTTTTTTAAAAGACGAAAACAGAAAGCTCTCAGCAGCCACATTCATCAACAGGACTGTTTGGTTTCAATCTGAAAGGTCTGGTGCTATAATAAAAAGCAATGTTGTTTCCCCTTCTGCTGAGAAAATGAGTTTTTTTTACATTCAGTGATGTTGACACACAGTGAGTGTCGCTGGGTTCATAACCCACTGACTCACAGAGGAGGAGAGGCTCTGTTTGTGATATGTTTGATGTGTTTCATTGAATTATCAAAGCCGGGATAAATTACAACAGAGTCTAGACAGAAGAAGAGAGAATCACAGATCAATCATCTCACAGATATCAAAGGAAACATGTTTGTCTCATACTGTTCGGGGATTTTAAATACGAATTTCCCTACAAGCTGTACATGCGCTTATAGATGGGATGATGAGAAACGGTGACAGAAGTGTTCAGATCGTTCAAAAAAAGGGTTTATTCTACACTGTAAAAAATACTCTATTACAAGTGAAAGTCCTGCACTGAGAATGGTGTTATAAGTAGAATTATTGATCTATTATCAGGAAAAAGTAAAAATTACACAGTGTAGAAAAAAATTAAAATATTAAAAGGGAAAATGTGCAAATCCTCAAATGTGAGAAGCTGGAACTTTAAAATGTTTTACAAAAATAATTACTTGAACAATTACCACAATTACCATACATAGGTCAAACGTAATCTACATACAAAAATTTAAAAAATGTAAAAGATCTTCATCATTTTCTGTGTTCAAAAATCTGAATCAATATAGTAAGTATGTAAAAAGGACAATATTTCCCTTTGAATTGTGGTACATGTTCTTCAAATGTGTTATTGTATGTATATATTTACTCTGTACATGTGTTCATGTTTTTATTATTTGAATTAATGTTTAATGCCTGTTAGCATGGTCTTCTAACCCTAACCCTAACCCTAACTAAACAATTCCCCAATTTGGGATGAATAAAGTAAATCTAATTTAATCTAATCAATATGTATTATTGGCTAAGTTACTAAAGTTGTCAAATAAAGTGGAGTTAAAAGTACAGTAATGGCTTCTAAAAAATAGAATAATTAGTACCATGACGTGAAAATACAAGTACAATACTCGAGTAAATGTACATCCAATAACTGTGTTTTATTGCTATGTCCTGTCGTCCCTGAGCCTGGCGTTAGAGTGTTTTCTGGATCCTCAGCTGCAGACGTTGCTCTGCCTCTCTCTTAAAGACGCCTCCATCAAGGAGCAACAATAGCAGCTGAAAGTCGTCCCCACCCACAATCCTCCTCTTCCAGGGCGCTGCCATTAATTGGCACACAGCACATTCCTCCCCAGCAATTACTCTCTGGTCTCTTGTCTCCTCGGCGCCTGTTCAAAGAGCCGGGAAGCGGAAGTCCTTCTGGTGCTTAAAGCAGAGCAATATCCTCACAATGTCTGGCCTCCAATGGCAGAAGCCGCAATATTTATCACAGGAGGGAGACTGAGGCGTTCAAATGCACCGAGCAGTGTGGGAACTGCTCAATACCAGCTCTCTTTAACAGAGGTGGAAGGAGTACTCAGATTATCTACTTGAGTAAAAGTAGCACTACTACAGTGTAGACATTCTCAATTACAAGTCTTAAATTGTACTTAAGTAAAAAGGTATTGGTATGAACTTTCAAGTACCAATGTAAAAGTACGCATGCAGAATGGTTCGATTAAACACCAAATATTTTAAATCATTTAATACAAAATGTTGATGAATGTATGTGTTGGTCACTTTAATGTAACAGTTTATTTTAATAACTTGATATACTGCGTAGCCCAACCTATAATTATTTATGCTAATGGTTTATATTGAGTTTTAATTATCTATATCTGCAAATAGCTAGTAACATCTGTAAAATAAATGTAGTGAGTAGAAAGTATAAATTAGCATACTGTTAAATTACTTGAAGTGCAAGTACCTCCATTTTTTACTTATGTACAGTACTTGAGCAGATGTCCTTATTTACTTTACACCACTGCTTTTTAAGGATCAGCATCTGGGCAATTTGGATAGAACAAAAGCAAGAAACAAAGCAAAAAGGCTAAAAAGAGTGTAATATACACAGCTGTTATATAACACTGAGAGGTAAAATCCTCTCTCGATGCTCACAGGTTTACAAACCTCTCACAGTCCGCCTGCAGGGCATCGTCTGCCTCCTACTGAAACTCTCTCAAACTGAATAAAAAAGAAATACCAGAGAATGTGTCCGCACTGTTTGTCCTCTGCCACGGGCTACACTGTTCTCTGCAGATACAGGTCAGCGCGGGGGCAATGCTACTGAAGGACAACCAGCTGATCACCAGCAGCAGAATATATGTCTTTATCTACATGGATCGGTTCAGTAGTGGATATGCACTGGAGCTCAATAGGCTAAATAGCACGTAATGTATCCTTGACAAACAAAGGTTAATCTGTCATTAGAGTTACTCTTATTTCTCTTTATCTTATCCACTACTTTATCATATCTACACTTCTATATGGACACTAGGAAAGGTACTTTTCACAAATTGCATCCATAGCATCATAGAGACAAATCCACAGAGATGTTTTAGCGTAACCTTTAGCCCTTGTGTTGTGTTTGAAAGCTGTTACCGTTCATGGTGTTCGCGGGTCAATTTTGACCCATGATTTATCTCAGTCCAAAACACTCAAAAATAATGACTATCATCCAATATTGTTTTAACTACATCATAACTAACTTATTATGCATTCATAACAGTACAATCCTGTTGTAATGTTATTGTATGGCCCCAAAAAACACCACTTATTTAAGTAAAACATGTGATTCAATTCACTCATTATATTCCCTATAGGAAGACAGTGGATTATTACGTTATCTGAATATAATAGACTATTAGAATACAATTTCCCCCAAAAAAGTTTTCTATTATTGTTCCAGTGGATAAAGGGGGTGGGGGTGGCGTGTCTAAAGTCAAAGGTGAATCTTGATTGGGCCAAATTTGACCCGAGTCACCCAAACAATGCTGCTGGGTCTCCCCAGACCCCAACACCAAATGATACACTTTTTTTTTAGAGACCTTCAGACTTGGCTAAAATTGTCAAAATCAGTGTTGTAGTGTTTATATAGCTGTTGTTGAGGATATCATGAAGCCTTGTTCCGTAAAAAAAAACTAGAGCGTAGTTATTATATAATTTTAACTTGAAACGGGTCACGGGAGACCGAACACAACATAAGGGTTAAAGCTTATTGTACTGCCCACAACTTTACTTTCATAGCAGTTTTCAGTGAATATGATCAAAAAGAAATAGACACACAACCTGTCCAGCACTAACGGCAAACAGACAATGTTAGCAGCTAGCTGGCAAACACAGTTGAGCATTTAGCTGCTAAGAAGCTGAACATCAGCAGGAGAGGACTCTTTAAAGTAGAGACACTACTGATATACACCTGAACATCAGCAGGAGAGGACTCTTTAAAGTAGAGACACTACATACTGATATATACCTGAACATCAGCAGGAGAGGACTCTTTAAAGTAGAGACACTAAATACTGATATACACCTAAACATCAGCAGGAGAGGACTCTTTAAAGTAGAGACACTACATACTGATATACACCTGGACATCAGCAGAATATGGCCCCTTTACTGTAAGTCATAACTTGCCAACTTTAGACAACCCTAAGTTATATTATGGATGCTTCCTATGCTATGGATGGGAAATACAGTTTTGTCTGTTGAATGAACACTGTAAAAAACATTGTGTTGGGTATCTGTGCTGAAATTGTGTTCATATTAAAACCTGTACCATATGATACCATGTGAACAGAAGCACTCCCTTTTTAAAGTTTAAAGAGTGTTTTTGGACGCAGGCTTCTCTGTGCTGCTGTAGAAAAACAGACATCTCGATGCTTCCTGCCTTTGTTACAGACAGGACAAAGAGGTGATCATGGAAAAATGTGCTTGGGGTTTTTTCAGCCCCCTGTAAACCCTGCTGGGTTTCCTCCACCGTTCACTTCTCTAAGCTGTACCACATGTACTCTGGTAGTGTACAATCCACTGAAGGCTTCTCTCACACAAAGCCACAGCTAATTCAATCTGCTGTGAATCAGTGTAGGGTGCAGCTCCTAGCAGCCGGCCGTGTAGCATTTAAACAGAGGAACGACTGTCGTGTTGATCTGCCTAGTGTATTGATAATTGTGCATGATATAACCGATGTATACATATAATACATTATGAATAGAACAGAAAAGAGATGTAAAAGATGTGAGGCCTGATGAGAGCAGGTCAGTCTCTTTCTGTGTGTATTAATAAAAAATATGGAAATTGAGTGCACCTCAAATGCAACATGTGTACAACCCCTTATGGCGCTTTGTTAACGTGAATCAGGACAGTTTCAGTAGCTTGTGCGAAACAATGTGTAAATAATGAAGTCTACATCTGATATTCAAACATGTCAAATACACATTTAATTGAATATGCTTGTGTGTTTCTGCTTTCTAAAGCAAGATAAAGTGATTAAAATATTTAAGGATGTTTGATTTTTAGTATAACCTCAGTCACTTAGAACGAAATTGAAAGCATTAAACAGAGGAACAAGCGTCGTTTTGATCTGCCTAATGTCAGCGTCCACTGGCTCTCTGCTAATTCCTGTCATTAGTGCATATTGATGGCGTGCAGTTCGGGGAGAGCTCCGTCCAACAGCAGCAGCCGGGGAGCAGAGTGGAGGAAATGAGGAGGGATTGATGAGGGAGTGACGGTCACTTCCTGCATCGCTCACGCTGCTCCTGAGCGGCTGACAGCAGCTTCCTGTGGCTCTGTCAGCGAGAGAGAGGGACAAACACACAGAGAGAGAGACTGACCTGCTCTGAATCAGGCCTCACATCTCTTCAATCTCTTTTCTGTCTCAAGATTTCAAGGCTTTTATTGTCATGTGTACATAGCTACAGTGTAGTTATATCAATGAAAGTCTGAGGTCACAGGCTCCTCCAACAGTGCAACACAGTAAAACAGATAATAGTGCAAGTAAATAACATCAAATATAATATAATAGAAATAGTGCAGAATAGTCTACAAGTAATTGGAATATTGATATATATGAGTTGCAGACAGATGAATGTTATGGATGGTCTTTGAAAAAGTTCAGGTGTTTAACAGTCTTATGGCCTGTGGGATGAAACTGTCCGTTTATAATGTAATATATGTATAAACATCAGGTATATCATGCACAGTTATCAATAGTGCATGTTTTTATGATTTATATTGTTCTTTTTTTGTCACTTTAAGAGGTTAAGAAATGAGACAGCGGGCGGATGGATGTTTTAAGTTTCATTTTTGGTTCAAAACATGTTAATTCTGCTTTAGTTCAAAAGGCAAATAAAAACAACAAACGTAATCGTCACTATTTGTACAAGGCTTTGCCAATACTGTTGCATTATAGTCATGGCAACAGATCTGTATTGATAGGAAACTAGTTTAGGGAATTAGTGCGGTGAGTCAGAGGTTCAGCAGTTTCATGTTGAAGTATCTTTGGACAAGATACTCAACCGCAAATTGTTCCCATGTCTACGATATTGAAGTGTGTGAGAGTTGCTTTGGGCAGAAGCGAGAGGTAAACAATATGTTATAGATAGAAAGGGAGGGATGAAACCCTCTCTAATGGTCACACATGCAGAGCACACAGCACACACAGTGACATGTGTTCTCTGCTTTTAACCCATCCTAGCACCAGGAGTCTAGTACTAGGAGCAGTGGGCAGCTATTGTACAGCGCCCGGGGGCAATGGGAGTGAGGGGGAAGGGGGATGTCCGGTGCCTTGCTCAAGGGCACCACGGAAGGGCAGGAGGTGAACTGGGACCTCTCCAAGTAGCAGGCCACACTCCATTCAAGTCGGGGACTTGAACCGGCGACCCTACGGCTCACAGTCCAAGCCCCTACCGACTGAGCCACTGCCGGAACATGTACATGTTGAGAGATAGGGGGATGGATTTCCCCGGGTAGCCCCCTGCTTCTGTAGTCTTGGTTGCCTAATCCACGTTAGGTTCAGAAAAACAGAAAGAGGAAATGCTTAAACCGTTTTTATTGTGACTTTATCTGAGGTAATAAAGACAAAAAGAGCTTGTGAATTTAACTTTTTAAGAAAAATCATGAATACTCTGCAGTGGAAGAACTTGGTTATGATGTCTCATAGTTCTCCTTGCTCCTTCTCTCTTCTATTTTGTCTATCTTCAATGATTTATTAGTGAAAGAAACAGCACTTTGAATGCGGATGCACTGTGTGTTTCAGCAGTTCAACAAGCCCAAATTAGAGCTGATTCTCAGTCCATTAAACCTTCAGGGGTCGTACACACGCAGCATTTTGTATCACATTGAAGACGCGAGGCACGTTGGTCGGGGGTTTGGTGCCTGCTGCTGTGCCGCCTTCATAACGGCACTCACTGAGGCATGCTGCTTCTTACCGTGCGCGACCATAACAAGCAAACTGTACCATTTTAACAACCTCAGGGTGGTGTTTTTAAACTGTCTATTACTGAGCAGGCCCTTTATGTTTCAATACATACAACAAATGGAAATGAGTGCACCTCGAATGCAGTATGTTTACAGCCCCTTGTGGTGCTTTATTAACGTGAATCAGGACAAGTGGTTACTTCAGCAAGTAGCTTGTGAGAAACAACGTGGAAAGAATTAAGTCTACATCTGATATGTAAACGTGTCAAATACACATTTAGTAGACTGTAAGATGCTGGTGTGTTCCTGTAGTCTAAAGCAAGATAAAGTGATTAAGGATTTAAATTGGATGTTTGATTTTTAGTATAACTTCAGTCACTTAACAAATTGAAAGCTTAACATAAATGCATTGATAAAGAATAAGATTCAAAGCTGATAACGGGATTCAAACCCCAACCCCCTCTACCTTTGATCAAATCTCTTGGTGTAACTTCAAATATGTTGTTGAATTGGCCGTATCCTGTGACATGGTTAGATTGAGAAAGTGGAGAAAGTGAAGCTAGCAGCCACAGAGTAGGAAAGTCCTAATACGACTACAGGAGGAAATGACCTGATAAGAGTTTGCAGCAAACCGCAGAAAGCAGCCGATCTAATCTGATCTGAATAACCCAGAACTGTATCTCATGGAGGAAACTAAAAGGGCAGAGGGGCCACATGCAGCTGTGTGTTTTCTGTGTGTAAGCGAGGACTCTAGCCCAGTTACAGTTTGCAGCGTTAACCTCCCGGTGCTACTGTGGCTGCTAGATATTCATCAAACAGCACTTAGACGTGATTAGAGACACACAAGGTTAATACTCTCTGCAGAGACAATTTATTCACATCTGCTGATAGAATATTTTCTCTTTTATTTAATGTACTTGGTTTTATTCAGTGAGATAATTCAATGAGTGTGAAAGATGGTAAACGAATGAGATGAGAAAAAGATCATACTTGTTTTCAAACACTGAAATACACATAATATTTTGTCTATAGATGGTGCAGGAATGAGTCCTAAAAAACGGAAATGAGTTAGCATTTGACCACTTCCAGTTCCCTATTCTCAAAGTCAATGGGTTTTTGGTTAGACGCATGACATAAGGTCTGTGGTCAACACAAGCTGAAGAGATTTTACATGTAATGTTACGAGTACACTGGTGAATGTATGAAGCTTCTATATGTGATAAAAACAGCGGTTGTTAACAAGTGTTTAAATGAGACGACTAAACGCATTTAAGCTGAACTTTAGCCGCCTTTAGCTTAGCGGTGGTGACGTGAAGTCATGTGACCGTGCTGTAGTTCCTTTATAGCCTAACGTTAGCCGCCTTTAGCTTAGCGGTGGTGATTTGAAGTCATGTGACCGTGCTGCAGTTCCTTTATAGCCTAACGTTAGCTTCATAGAGCTAAAGATTGCAAAATATAAATGAGAAATGTTAGCTTTACTTCCTAGACTCAATTACCGTAAATGCCCCGGAGAATGAGCAGCTATTGGACATCACATAGACTTTGTTCTAGAGAGCTGGTAGAAGTCCATTTGATGTCCGTCCAAACAAATCAAACTTTAGGATTCTTACATAAAACTCCTTTGGGTAATATCTAGATAATTTGGTATGGTAATGTAGTTCCTTTATAGCTTAACGTTAGCTTTCTACTTGTGGTGATTATCCTGCTGAACAAAATGTGTTTATCATGAACGTGGGTTTATGACAGATCAGAACCAAATGGAAAAATCAATTTGCTTTTTGTCTACGAACCACTTGCAATGCCAACTTTTGGAGCATACTCCAAAAATATGTCATCCCTGCAACTCTTTATTAGGCTATAAACTTATGGAACAACCCTCAAATAAAAAGGGGATGCTGCCAACACCCTCCTCTGTCTCAGTTTCAACAATCCAATATCATCTCTTATTCACAGGAAGGCACACGATATCCTGCCGCAAAGCATCTTTGCTGAAGGAGATGAGATCCTTTCCAATGTAAGCAATCACGGCTCCTGGTTAAAGTTTAATGTCATGACGTTAAATATAGAGTACAGCGGGGACAGCATCTCAGAGAGCATGACGACCTGAAGCACATTACAGAAACACTCAAGTGCTTCAGGGTTTCTTTCTTTTTGCAGTAACCTGTTTTGTATCTTGTCATGTGAACAAGAAACTCAGCTCTCCTACTAACATGTCTTGTCTGCCTTAAAACATAAAAACTTGATATGACACCAGGTGGTAAGAAACATAATCTGCTAACCAGAAAGAGTTTCCCTTCTGATTACTCGAATAAGAGACTCGTGCTTTTTGAAAACGATTTGAAATCCTCTTACTTTAGCAACACTAGGCCTCTCTTTTGTTTCCACAGCTGCACAGTAACATAAACTGACAGACAATGATTATCAGCTTCAATGAGGAGATAAGGAGCAGATAAGATCTTATCCAAACATGCTGTAACTCTTACCTCATTACTCTCCCTGTCAAAGCCACTTGTAGCACTGAGACACTGAACAACCGTGTCGAGTGCTGTTTCAACAAATGCATAAGTCACGTGTTAGGTGGTGTTACACAAAGAACAAGTCAAACGCATTTAGAAGAAGTCATTTGTCATTTTGTTAGCCTATTCTTAGACTCTTGCTACACACTTATTTCAAGATAAAGCTTTTAATCCTGCGATATGTGTTTGCATGTTTTGTTGTGAAGCTAAATTATGTCTATTCCGAAAGCTCATCTAAAAACCCAAATTCATTGCCAAACATGTAAGATTTAATTTGCTATTCTAGTGCTTCCAGTATCTATCACCAATGTGGAAAGATAGGTCGTATAGAAACTCCTATTATTTACACTAAATCTAAAACAAAAACTAATCTTGCTCCTGCTGTTAGACCAACCATATTTATGATAATAATACATCTTATCCAATTTAACTCTCAGCTGTATTACATGATGCTTTTTCTGCACTGTTAAGATGTCAGGAAGGCAGTGGCCCTCACTTAAAACATAGAGATGACTTGAATTACATTTATTTTGTCAACTGTTCCACGTAATTGTTGTAATTCAAAGCTGAAATATTAAGTTTTAACACGTGGAACCTGTTTATTAACATACATATAATGAGTCATCGTTTCAATCTTTAGTGCCTCTCCTCGCAGATTTTCTTTTAAAGAACACTTCCTCTTTTTTCCAACCACGATATCTTGAAAACGTATCACCGCTGTCTGACTAACATCACTCCGTTAGATGTTACTTTCCGTTTATTCTACTATACATTTGTTTGACATACATTTTTAACAACTTTTTTACTCAAACAAATCGGCTTTTCTGTGTTTGTCATGGTAGTTTCCGTCTACAATCCTCAGATTGCTACTGTCATGTCACGATTGCTTTTCTGAAAAGTTGAACTATGTTTATTTAGAAGCACAGACGCTGGGTTGTTGTCTTGAGACACTTGCACAAGCAATTGACTTGCCCTCATAAAAAGGCTCTATGTGGACACCGGCCCCTCGCTGTTATCTAAACCCATTTCTTTCCAGAATACGGTCTGTAACATCTAAGCATGTCTCTGATCCGGTGATGCATCAAAGCCCTTAACAGCTTTCCAAGAAGGCACAGCCAGCAATCTGCCAAATACAACACTCCAGCTCAAGAGGGTCAGGAGGTCGCAGTGATTCCTGAGTGACAGCTGCCTCCTCCATGTCTCTGCAGAGCCTCAGATGTTAGGTCCCGCCCACACGGAGGCGCTGGGTTAATGGCTGTAAAGGTTTTATTATCCTGCTCCGAGACAGGATCAGAGTCCCAGGGGACGACTACTCACCCCCGCCTCTCCACCACCCACCTCCATGATAAATGACTTCACACTTTCCTCCTAACAGCTGTCTTCTTGTTCCTTTCTCTTCTCTATCAGGTGCACTGGAGCAGAGATCTTCCCAGGAATATTCAGATGTAGAGATATGTGTGTGGCGCTGAAACTAACATCAAAACAATCAAACTAAATCTGGTAAACAACCTTAACCCTTCCATCTGTAAAGAGAAATGCTCATGTTTCATTATGGTAACAAGTGTTGAAACCAGACACATTTCAGGCAGGTATTTCAGCCCTTTCTCATCTCCTGATTTTAACAAACGTATCAGACTTGTGGGTTAATCATTGACAATCTAACCAAGAGAAATGTTCTTACACATCTGACAGCTTTATTTTAACGTTGATTTAAGTGTTGTTTTTGCTGAGGGATTCTGAAACACCATTTTGAACACAGCGCGACGACAAGTGATTGGATTATGGCTGCACCATAAATCGCAATTGTACCGATACTGCAATATCAATATTCTGTTTTTTATCTACTTTTTTTTATCGTAGGAAAAGAGTTACACAAGTTGCTTGACATGTCCAATGAAGATAGTTTCTCATCATTACCGTCTTGCTTTGCCCTGTTGTTTTGTACCTAATAGAGTGACTTAAGATACGTTGTATGATAAGACACATATCCAAACAGGAACAAAACAAACACCACCCGCCTACACCTGTTGACTCAGTGCAGAGGGAAGATATTTTAGTATCTTCTCCTGCTTTAAGACCATTGTTGTTCTCTACAGTAAGTATGTGAGGGCTGCAGCTATTTTGCCAAATACTAAGAGTCATCGAGCGACCTCTTCAAATGCCTTTAAATAGACAAACATCATAATGATGTAAGACAGAGAACAAGCGTCAATTTGATCTTAAATGCAAAAAAGACACACATTCTCTGGTCACAGCTGATCACACTCATCAAGCTAAAGAAAGCTCTCTGGTATTACTCAACACATAAATAACACATGACACATCTTGTATTGCTAGCCTGATACAATAACCCTGACCACACTACATATTTGAGTATGACAAACACATATTCAAATGGTTGAAAGTGGGTGGGGGAAATGGTGCAAAACTTTCTGCTGCTCCATCTAAAGGACTATTTCCTGTTAACACATGCTGACTCATCCAATAGAAAGTCTGAGTCCCACAGTTCCTCTTAATGCTAACCTAGGCTATCTTTACAAATAATGTAAAAGCTGTTATTGTTGAGTTTTGCAAATTGGCAAATCACCAAGATGATTCATGCTTACTGACAATGGAAGCAATCTGGTTTATCCGTCAGTGTGTGACAAACATTTTGCATCTTCTAACAACACTGCACATAAAAGCCTCAGTTACATTATGAACACCCAAGACAAACAAATACAAGGATTATTCGAGACTGAAAGCCATAAAGCACAGTCAATCTGACCTTTACAGTACAGGAAATGTTTCCACGTAGTCTAAGATAAAGTGTACAGAGGAAGATGGAGAGCGGAGGCTAGTACTATCAGTAGTGAAGTGATGTTTACTCGTGCATGGCTTTTATAGTTATGCATTTTAGAGCCACAACTAAAAGGGTTCTTGTCAGGGGAAAGCAGTAAAATGTATCTTCTCCAACTCGTGGTGTGCAGTATATCAAAGAAAGCATACATCTAGAATTCAATTTACACAGCAAATCAAATTATTAATAGATGAAGTAAAAATATAATCAAACATAGGTTGTCCAAAAGTAAACTCTACATGCACACACACTTATAGAACACACTACAGGCAAGGAAAACAACCCAAAAGCACAATAAGGCCTTTTTAAAAGATTTAGCAAAAGCTATATATTGCATTAAACTGCTCAGGTGTTCTTGGTATTGCATCCTCCAGGTTTCAGGTGTGAATACACGGTGTGAGATAGGGGAACATACCTGGATTACCAAACCAAAAAGCATGTGTACTGCTGGATCAAACCAAAATGTGGTTTCTGTGCTATTTATTTAATGCTCTTTTAAAGAAGCAAATGCCCAGCAGCACAAGCAACTTCAAAAGGTTTCCCCGAATAAAGATGTGATAACAGCCGTGGGTGCTTATCCTTTGAACTACAAGATACAGATAAACCCGCTGCACTGTGTTTTAAGCACACAGAGATATTCCTAGCAAGGAGGTTTTCAGAAATGAAAAGAGCAGGGTAGAAATATTATTTATATCCAGCGCGAGGGAAGCTGCCTTTGGTTTATAAAAAGGTCAACTCAGCAGGTAGAGGATTAGCAGATTCACTGAGCCTCTGAACCTGATGAGGGATGGCTAACCCATTCAACACACAACATTAAATATGCATTTCACTCAAAACAGCAGTCGACAGGAAGAGTCAAAAGGACTGGGTCATATATTTGCTCATTTAAAGACTTGCTTTAGACAATCCACAGGCAGCACAGAGTAGGAAGCCTATGCTGTGCAAGACTAAATGTGGCTGAGTAACTGGAAAGGAAAAATGAGTGGAAGTGAACTGCACTGTGTGATTCAATTGAAACATGTCCACCTACATGTTGGATGAGACTTCAGATCAGTCAGTGAAACAGAAAGCCTGCCAATAACAGAGAGCAAAGAGGAAGAAGGGGAAAGAGTAAAAACCTTTCATTCAATTCCTTTTGATTAAAATCCCTCAGTCTCTTAGAGTTGATGAAGCAAAGTGGATGTCTGAGAGGTGCCATTTGTTCTCAGCCAACAGAACACGAGCTAAACTAAAGGAAAGAACATGCTTTACAAATGCAGCGTTTTGTTTACAGAGTTGTAGGTTTAGGTAATTAGTCCCAGAAGAAAATAAATGTTTGTGTTCGTTTAAAACACCTTAGCTGCATCCTAGGGAGTGGGAAAGGGTGATTCACTGTCCTAGAGCTATACAATTATTTTGGCAGAAACAGCCTCTCCATGCATTTAGCGTGCTTCTTGTTATCATTTCCATTTGTTGATTGAAAAGCTTTTATGCATTTTGGGCTTTTCCTTCCCTGTAGTTTGGTATATTGGTTTTATGCAAGTTAATGGCCTGCAAAGGCTAAAATCCCTAACCCTCCCCCATACTGCCTGAAACGCCTCCATTGAACTCCTTTGTTTACTTCCCGAACATAGTGACATCATTATGCAACACTCCTGCTTCTGCTGAGGGGCGGGACATCTCTAAGCGGTTGACCAATCAAAAGAGCCGGCCAGCTAACCAATCAGAGCAGACTGGGCTCTGGTTTCAGACAGAGGGTGAAAAGAGGTGCTGCAGCACAGGCAGTATGAGAAAAATAAAGAGCTTTTTGAACATTACAGCATGGAGACATGTCATACATGCACAACATACTGATATGAACCTGAAAATCAGCATAATGTCCTCTTTAAATTGCCTCTGATTATACTTTACTCTCTCTGAGTAGATGAAAACCAGTGGAGGTCTGCAAGGTGGCGTTAGTTCTTAGCCAGCAGATCAGTTTTCTTTAAAAAAAAAAAAAGCTGAACTACAGGAAAAAACATGCGTCGCAATTGCAACATTTTCCACTACACCCCCTCTCTCAATTACTACATTCCAAAGAGGCTTCCTCCGAGCCCGTATTATTGAGCCGTGCAGAGCTTTATTGTACATGGCACATCCTGGAATGGAGCCATTGTGGGCTGCTGAGTGTATTCTCATCCCATCCCACTAAGAGGAAGTCTTCAGGGCCGAGCAACAATCCAGGCTATCTCCTGTGGGAGCTGCAGCTGAGCAGGGAGGTCAAGCCGTGTGTTAATTGAAGCTGCTGCAGGTGTTACTGAGGCAAAAATAGTGAAACCAGGGGGAAGGGCAGACATGACATAGCAGAGGAAGTGTGTGAGGTGTGTGTTGTGGTTTCATAAAGCAGGGCAGATGTCTGGAGGAATGGAGGCAACCTTCACGGAGACTACGTGGTCCCGTTCAGGCTCCCTGGGGAACACCGTGTCATCAAGCCAAAGGCACACAGCATGGGTGATCACGGTAATTAAATAGGAGCGATTGGTCATGGGTCAATGAACACTTCACGGTCTGCAGTGTGGACTTTGAAAGGGGACGGCAACATGTTACACTGACATGGTGAGGTCGGCCAAGTTCAACAACAACATCAAGTCAACTAAAAAGCTCTGAAACACTGGGTCGCTAAATTGGTGGATCTATAGAGAATTATATTTTTGTGATTTAGTTATCATTTACCAAACATAAACGCAGGTTCCAGTGTTTGGAAATGTGATCTTAAATGACAAATGTACAAGTTATCCACTGGTAGTTGAAAGGTTTTATACAAAAATAAGTATATGATACATTGATGAGTCAGCAATCAAAATACATAGCTGTGTAGTTTTTGTTTTCATTTCCCACAATATCTCAAACTGTATGTTGCAGAACAATAAGTTATTGTTTCTGTATTGAAATTGGAATTTGAAAGTGTGCAACACTGCATCACATTTCTTGCTTCTCTTTACAGTTTCGTGGTACTTTAAAATGGCCCAAAAAAACAAACCCAAAACATAGCTGTGTAGGTTTTGCTGCTGAACAAATTCAATCATGTTATTTCTCAATTTATTTTGTATGTGAGACATGAACAGGTTAAGGTTTTTGATATCAACATTTGTATTTAAACGTGTGCAACTTATCAAGTTGTGGTCCTTTCCAAACATATGTTGTAATGTTATGCTTAAAGAAGAGACGTGAATGGCAACATGACTAGAGACACTGCTTTTATCGCACAGAAGATGTGGCCGTGTACTTGTGATGGATAAAAAAAACTGTAGCAAAATGTTCCAACTCTGGAGAAGTCATTAGCAGAGGCAGTCTCTGTGTAGTACTTAACCTACAGACAGATATGGAGGAGGTTAGGTGGGAACATTTGTCTGTTTGGTATACTGCAGCCTGATAGAGCTCACAGACACTATCCTCAGCCTATAAACAATGTCCCAGGAAAAATAAAAGCTGTGTTTCCACCCGTCTTACAGCAGCAGCGCTTCAGTGATGCTCTTCTGGCTCTTTCCGACAAAAGACTTTAAAACCAGTGTGCAAATCACCCCGACCCCCCCAACAAAAGCCAATTGTGGCAGCCATAAATACTTACAGATAGCGGCTTAACAAAAGAGCTTTGGTTTCTGTGTGCTGCACTGGAAATCTATGCTATACATGAGAGTGCATTCAGTTCTTGGCGATTTTCTTCTTCAGTGTCCTAACCTGGGAGAGTGGGTGGTAAACAAACCACTTCATTGACGAGCCAAAAAAGCAAAATACAACGTGACCGTGAATTTAGAGCCCTCCAATGTTCTGCTGATTATACAGAAATACGAAAATGGACTTTTTATGCCGGGCAGCGTGGGGTTGTGGACAATGGAGCGCAGTGTATTCCATTAAAACGACAAACGCCACTGCTGGCCTCTCGCTCCTAAATCGTCGGGCCCCGGGAACAAAACAAGCCTTTCAGAGGATAACTCTGCAAAATTGATTATTGCTTTCTCTTTCAAGTGGCACTGCTGCTTTGTGACTTGCACATGACTTGGCAGGAAAAGGACAGCTGGCTCTCCATTCTGGGCCGTATTCACATGACTGGTGTCCCACAAAGGAGGCTGTAGCTGGGCTTCACTTCACTCACAGAGGTGGACTGAGGATTAGAGCAACGCTGCATGATCCTACGTTTGAGGAAAGTACAGTTAACAAGTCTCCAGTGACGGAAATACAGACAAAGAAATGTCTTCAAACCATGTGAATGTTCATAAAGGAAAGACTGCAAGAAATGGCCGACATCCAATAAATGGTTTCATCTTTCAAGTGCTGCAGGAAGTGATATGTATCCCTCTTTAAAAGTGAAACCAGAGTTTTATAACTCCTCTTGTTCCGAGGACAAAGCGTAGCATTGAGCCTTCAGGTGGACCAGACTGTATTAACATCTCAGGGTGAGCCAGCACTTCATACTCACACCCACTCATTATGGCACCTCTCAGATCATTACAGGTGATTTGATATTTCACTTCTCGCCTGTCTCAAAGCGTGTGCTAACAAACGCTTTAAAGTGACAAAGAGCTTTATTGAGTATCTCCTTGAAAAGCCTAGTGAGGGGTAGAGAATGCCTCTTTAATTCCTTTATTTGGGCTTCACTCGCTAGGACCACCTAGCCGGAGTTCACAAATCAAGCCAGAGTCAACCGCATGTTTGGATTGAGGTAAACAAGAGAGCAGTCTCATCTAAAACAACACAGCCTTCACATTGACCTCTATAGGCTGATCAGACCCACCAGCAAGAGAAAGGGAAGAATACATCAAACATGTGTTATGACTGGAACGAGAAGACATCCGCTTGCTGTGCACATTTGATATCTGTGTTCCCCTCCTAATTCCCAAAATAATTGCAGTTCTTGTTGTCGAGCAGCATGTTGCTGCTTAGCCATGGGAGGCGGGAAATGAGTTGGAAGCCAGTCCTTTTAATTATCCTTCAAATGCTTCCTGCGCTCGGCAGATGTTGGGCTGCGGGGCAGGCAGCCGAGCAGCAGGGCTCTAACACTGCACACACACACACACACACACACACACACACACACACACACACACACACACACACACACACACCACACCACACACACACACACACACACACACACACACACACACACCACACACACAACACACACACACACACACACACACACACACACACACACACACACACACACACACACACACACACACACAGCTCCTCAGGCTGGAGGTTTACTGTATTTTTTAAGCTTAATGCGTCTACATAGTATATTTACACACATAATGTATTTCCTTCATCAACACTAATTAATTGTGTGTTGCAGTTTTTTGTCGTGCATTAAATTACAAACTGCAAGAGAGTTGAAAGACAATTAAAAACAAAACATTCAATATGTTGCAGTAAAACATCTGGCTTATTATAGAGCACCATTGGAGCTATTCGTAGATGTATAATACTAAGTAGTAAAAACATTTATTTCCTTGCTGCTTCTTTTAGCAGATAGATCATTATGTTGTGTCATTACTTTGGCAAATTGGAATATTTTTGTTGAAGGCAGCTTCAGGCCCTGGGTGATTAAGAAATTTATTGGAGACAGGCGGAGGTGGTATTGGGCTCCGGAAAATTCATAGGGTTTTTTACAAGGGCGAGCCACAGGGCAAGACAGGAGGTAAACTGTTGTTCTTTGTATTGTACGATTGTTGAAACGAGAGTAAACTGCACAAACTATATTTTTGCCAGGACGTTCAATTTAAAATGAATCAGACTTTAGAGTTCTTATAAACAACTCCTCTTGGGAAATATTTTGATAATTTCATGGAGTTCCTTTATAGCCTAACATTAGCTTTTTACTCCTGAAAATTGCATTTACACTTCAAAAACCATAACGTGGTCTAAATATGTTGCGATGATCATGCCCAACAAAGCATGTCTTCTTGTTTTCAGCAATATTCTTAAATCCAAATGAAAAACTCCATTAGCATGTTGTCGAATGAGACCTTTGGATGCACAAAAACCTATATAACACGCTACATGAGACGAAAAACCCCAAAAGGCATAATAGGGCCTCTTTAATCCTGCGTAAGATTGCTAACTGGCGCCGCAGCAGCAGTTTTATTTAGAGTTTGTCTTGTTTTTTTTAGGACAAACCTCGGCAACAAGCCCTGAATGTATTAAACGTTAAAAAGTACACATTTCTGTCCTCATCATGACTTTGCCCTTTTCTCTTGGCCTGTTTTCCGTTCACCATTACTCATCTCCTCCAACACGCAGCTCTCACCTCTCTTTGTTGGCTCTGTTCACAGCCTCTGACTCACCCTCAGCCTTCAGCACAAATCTATCCCCTCATCGCTAATCAGCTCCTTGTGTCTTATAATAGTGGCGTCCAGTGTCGACATGTCCAGTGGGGTAAAAGGGTGAGTGGAAGAAATGGGTTAAGATAATAAGGCAGATGTGAACTGAAGCACTTCACAACATAAGTAGGAAGAGTACAAGAAGAGGAGTTGAACTGTAGCAAAGGGCAGGGAATGGACACAATATACAAAGACCAGAGAGTAAGCAAAATATGCTTCAATTATCTAGTGGCCTATCAGACTTTTTCCACCGATGTATTGCACCTTTTTTCCATTTAAGTAAATTAAGTAAACTCTCTCTAATATGTCAACAAATTGGAGGAGAATCAAAAAATGCTTGTTATGATCAATAACAACAAAGCTGTTAACTGTGTTTAACTCGTGTGGTCCGTATTTAGCTTAGTGTTGTTGTGATTAGTGGTGTCTAGAGTAGCTTAGTATTACGTTGACTGTTGTCCTCTAGCATAGCTGTGTTTTCCTACAGCCTCCTTTTGTTAGTTTGTACCACTTTGATAGTGAGGGTTGTTTTGTTGCTATTTTTGTTTGTTAGTATCTATTCCTTTGTATTTAATTAGGCTCTCTTTTTAGAGTCCTCCCTTTGTTGGTTGCTCAGTTAAACCTGCGCCCTTTTGTTTGCTCCAGGCTGCTTGCCTTCCATTTTGTTATTAATAAACTCCTTGTAATAATTACCCATTCCAACTGGTGTATGTTGCTTTTCCTCTTCCCCTAGTGGGGACGTAACAAATACACACAAGTTCTGATATTCCTTCTAAAAGCTGACTTTATTGTCCATGAAAGCACTATAAATGAGGCTTGTGTTGCCTGTATACAGCACTTATCTATACATGGGGCCAAATCGGAACATTAGCAACTTAGCAATGCCTGCTAGGCTCACCCATGTTATCTGAATCAGGTCAGCTGCCAAGTAGGATGCTGAAACTGGAGCTGACACATGAAGCTGTCCTGACATCCTCGCTTCAGCTTGTATGCTCTGTGTTCTTTGGAGAAAAAACACAACGCTAGAGGAAAATATCTCCAGACATTCGAAGAAGCTGAAATGTTGCCAGTTGGGAAGTTCATCGGTAAAGCATCTGTCTTTCTGAAGATATGTATAAATACGTACCGCAGGCTGCACCTATGGCACTGTTCAACTACTGCTAATCCACTCTGACTGGGCAGGTTAAACTTGTCCACTTATTGACAGAGAGCTGGTTTCACATGTTCTGAAAAGAGTGGTGAACCAACAAGTCCTGGAATCCAGAAATAAGTTAAGAATTCTCCACTTCTAGTTCTCTTTTCTCAAAGGAAATGTTTTTTAAACGTGTTGTTGGTTAGATGCCTAAAATAAAGGCTGTGGTTAAAACAAGCTGAAGAGATTTTAAACTATGTCAGTAAATACCCCACTGGTGAATGTCTGAAGCTTGTCATAAAACCGGCAGCTGCTAACGAGTGCTGAAATTAGACCACTTAAACATCATCACGTCGAACATTAGCCGCCTTTAGCTTAGCGGTGGTGACGTGAAGTCATGTGACCGCGCTGTAGTTCCTTTATAGCCCAACATTAGCCGCCTTTAGCTTAGCGGTGGTGACGTGAAGTCATGTGACCGTGCTGTAGTTCCTTTATAGCCCAACATTAGCCGCCTTTAGCTTAGCGGTGGTGACGTGAAGTCATGTGACCGTGCTGTAGTTCCTTTATAGCCCAACATTAGCCACCTTTAGCTTAGCGGTGGTGATGTGAAGTCATGTGACCGTGCTGTAGTTCCTTTATAGCCCAACATTAGCCGCCTTTAGCTTAGCGGTGGTGACGTGAAGTCATGTGACCGGTCTGTAGTTCCTTTATAGCCCAACATTAGCCGCCTTTAGCTAAGAGGAGCTGATGTGAAGTCATGTGACCAAGCTGTAGTTGCTTTATAGCCTAACGTTAGCTTTATTGAGCTGCAAAATAAAAATGAGAAGTGTTAGCTTTAATTCCTAGACTCAATTAATGTAAATGCCCTCGAGAATGAGCAGCTATTGGACATCACACAGACTTTGTACTAGGGAGCTGATAGGGCAGAAGTCCATTTGATGTCCCTTCAAAATTAATCAGACTTTACTGTCCTTATAAAAAACTCCTCTTGGGAAAAATCTATATATAATTTCATGGTGATGAAGTTCCTTTATAGCCTAACATCTAACAGATTTGTATTCCTAAAAATTGCATTTACACTTCAAATAAAGTAATAATACACAAAGTGGTGTAAATATGTTGAGATAATCATGCCCAACAAAACATGTAAACGTGTGTTTGCCGCAGATCTTGTTTTCAGCAATATTCTAAAATCCAAAGGAACATTTTATTAGCATTTTGTCGAACGAGACCTTGGGATGCTTTCTTTCCCTGTCGGCCTACAAAAATACATCACTACTGCACCACTGTATACAGTGTCCATTGTACCAAATAAGTCTAGGAAAACATGTAGCTTTTCAATATGCAGTGTCTTTTCTATTGTATAACTCACATAATATTTCTCTGTAGATTCTATTTGAGGATTGTCGTAGCATGGCTAACTCATAATTAGATCGCACAACGGCTGAAGGCAACTACTGCACTTGTTTCTTTACTGGTTTATAATTAGACTGAGCAGAATGTGGGTTAATGTTCCCATCAGCCTGAATAGTACACTCATATTCGGATAAGAATGGCTCTGTATTATGCACACAGCGAGTGCATGAAGCAGAAGGTGTTCCTAGCGACAGATCAGTTTAATCTTAAAATCAGTCCTCCATTTCTGAGTGAAGGAGCATCAGATAAGACGGACTGATTGATTCAGTGTGTCTGAAAGGCTGCTTTCACTGAGCGGCTGCAGGCTCCCGATGACAAATTGAGACACGTGTTTTTATCCACCCTGCTGTGAAAACATGACACAGTCGTCGCTAACGATCTGACGGCGTCTCAAAAGCCACCGGGCTTAGATTAATCTGAGAACAAACATCACCCCGAGTGCAGGAACTTCAAACGAGTAAGCAGCTCTGCAAGGGTGAGGAATGGGGGGGGGGGGGAGAGAAAAACTGAAAGCCTGATTTGAACACACACACTGTATGTTTATCACATGTCAAAAGCCAACAGGCTGTCTGAAGAGCCACTCCATAAACAGGTGGCGCTGTACAATAATTAATGATAATCATTGTTTTATAACTCAGTTGTAAACCGACACCATGGCTTTGATAATTCCTCGTGTGTTGCAGTTTCCACAGGGTGACACTTGTATTTGACACCTGCTTTGTTGACATGTTTGTGAATGTGTGTGCACGCACAGCTGCAGAGTCAGTGAGCCAAACAGCAGCAGTGGTGCAGCAGTATGTAGGTAAATCAGTCTATTACTAACACTCTGCCTGCCTGGAGCAAGTCTCCTGGGACGCCACACACAAACACACACACACACACACACACACACACACACACACACACACACACACACACACACACACACACACACACACACACACACACACACACACACACACACACACACACACACACACACACACACACACACACACACACACACACAGTCACTGAGCCTTTATACACAAGCACATTTGCTCATAAATATACAGCAGGGTGCAGGCAGAGCAATATACAACTCATACATAGATCATTACAGTATAAATAGCTGAGCTGACATGTATTGTAACAGCAGGTTACTAACCGACAGCTATTGTTGATCCTCTTTCAGTATTGTTGAGCAGAAATACCCAATTTTTGTTATGGTACGATGTAGGGATGGGAACGATTAATCGATTATTCAAAATTTTTCAGGTGTTCAAATATGAGAATATGAGTTATGATTTATTTTTTTGGGAGGGATGCCTAAGTTGATTACATATTATCAAATGGAATAATTCAATGTATACGACAGTGCCATAGCTAAGTGTGTTAGGTCTAAAGGTGTGTTTTGCTCCGCTCACCGGTCCCTCACAGCGGGCAGAGCTGCAGGTGCTGATCTCTCTCTCGCGTCCGGTTATACTTCACTCGCGTTTATGTCCAAATCCATCAGATCTAGCTAGTTCTAGCTAACAATATGGCTGCTGCCCCTCCCTACACGCAGATCACGCAGACTCAAACCTCATCTTATGCCCAAATTCCAGCTGAGAGGGTCTTCTCTACAGCTGGCCTGATTGTGAATCGCCTCCGCACCCGCCTCTCCCCTGAGTAGACATGCTCATATTCTTAAACAAGAATGAGTATTGGATAGCTGCATTCTGTGCATAGGCCCTGTTATAGGTTGTTGATCTCTGTTGTGATAGGGTTACGTTACCCTGACCCGTTATGTTGTTCGTGTATGATCCCTCTTTAATTTAAAAACCAAGTTATGTTTTAAGCATGAAAGCTGTAGGCCTATAGCTGTCAACTGTTCAAACTGTGATCCCCAGTTCAATACATCTGACAAATTCGACTTGGTTTCTATACTTATTTGAACATGTATTTATTTTTTTTGCAAAAAAGAATCCCACATATTTGTATTTTTTTATAGGATATGTACATTTTGGTTAACCGTTTTTTTGGGGGTCGAATATTCTAATATACATTTGCTTTCAAATTCCCATCCCTAGTACAATGACTAAACTACTATATAAATCCATTTAACCGTCATGCTGTCTTCACATCAACTGTGCAACGTTTGTCCTGGTTTGAATGTTTATAAATCATATAGTATAAATGATAAACCAAACATGGGTGACACCGACTCATTACTTCAAGTTTCACTTTTTGGGCATTTATGGTCAATAGACATCATAAACACAAAACTATAACTTATTTCCGAGTAAAAAGAGGCAATTGAAAGCAATGCACTGCACAATCAAAGATGGACAACCTGCTCTGTAGACATAAGATTTGCACTGTTTGTATATATGATTCACTCGCGGCTGCACACCTGTACCATAACCGAGCACATTTACAAAAAAACACACAATCAAGTAGCAACCAAGCAGATTTTTAGGAAACTAATTACTGCATAGGAAGAGATTTTTGAGTGAGAAATCCAACACAAACTGCAGAATGCTAAAACAGCCCTCTTGGTATCTGCTTTCAGTACAAAGGCCCAGGCAAAGTGAACAGAAAGTTGTAATTACACTGAGTGGAGAGCGATTAGATGGAGCCCGTTTAAATCACACTTAGGACCGTTCATTACGCTGGGAGCCATAAACAGAGTCGGATGTCCTGGAAACCACAGAGGCTCCTGAACTGCACGCTCATCAGATCTGACTCATCAGATTTGCCTCTGACCCCCTCCCTGGCGCCGCTAATCAAATGAGGCGCTGGAGCTTCATGTGATACACAACCAGAGCAGATACAAGCAGAACATATATTACCATAACAATAAAGGTAATCCATACTGTAGCAATAAGTGTGAGTAGCTGAGGTTGCTCCTGTATGCTCATAAGGCTAAGAGGGAACTAAGACTGTGAGCACTAGGGCTGCATGGTCTGGAAAAACAAACTTCCTGTCTTAATTTTATGTACATTGCCTTGTTTTTTATGCTGCTGCAACGCAAACATTTCCCAAATTGGGATCAATAAAGTACTTCTATCTATCTATCCATCCATCCATCTATCCATCCATCCATCCATCCATCCATCTATCTATCTAACTTATGGCTATATTTTGACAGATACTGCAATCGCGCAATGATTCACGATATGAGAGGGACATGACCATTTTTTTAACATTATTCACATCACCATCGATTGAAATATATGAATATAATGTGCCATGCTTTATGCACATGGGAATAGAAATCCACATGGAAACCCGGGTGCAAATATGTAATGGCGATAATTTGACTGATATTGCAATGACCATTTCACGTCACCATCGATTCAAATATATGAATACATTTCACCATGCTGTATGCACACGGGTGTAACAATCCACATTGGCTATGGAAACGATATAAGAGGGAATGATAATGTTTGAAACAATAATCACATCACCATCGAAAAATATAAGAATATATACCCTGCCATGCTATATACGGCCGGGTGTAAATAGTCACATTGGCTTTAGAAGACCGGTGCAAATAACTAATGGTGATATTTGGACTGATATTGCAATTGCGATATGAATCGATATAAGAGGGAGTAGCCATTTTGAAACATTATAAACATCACCATCGAAAAAGACATTAATATACTTTGCCATGCTACAGTATGTATCCCCCGGTGTAAATAGCCAAATTGGCCAAATAGCATATGCTTTAAAATAATCATGGTCAAATTTGAACAGAATAAGGATGTTTTTTTTTATGAAATGTTGCGCTTTCTGCTAATTTGGATCCGTCCATTTACAATTTTGCTAAAATGTAGATAAATTGTGCAGCCTTAGTGAGCACCAGCATCGTCTGAACTCCAACACCACATTAACTACTATGTTATTCAAAAAATAAAGCCGTCCTTTGAGTAACATGTGAATAGATGCAAATGACACATAGAATTTGCTCCACTAAAGCAACTTCTATTTCACAGAGTCCAGGCAGCGAGCGCGCCTCTCAGAGTTTCCTCCCTTCAGCCTAATGCTGAATGACAGATAGGGAAAGCGGAGGAACCCTGAAGAGTCAATTTGGAGCTGGAGTGGCATTTCAAAACCCAGGCACTAAAATGAGAGAGCGGAAAGAAAAAACGAATGTTCAATCAGACACCAAACTCAGCTGTGGGAGCTCTTCCCTCAGAAAGAGCAAAGCAGCTTTCTGAGATGTGTTCAGAGGCTGAGAGCGATGATACGCCTCACACACCGCCACTACTCCCTGGTGGGGACAATGATTGAATTTGAATAGCGTGTGTGCACATGTGTAAATGCATTTGCACGTTTATTTATTCATTCAATCCTGTGTGCAAAAATATTCTTGTGTTTATGTATTCATAAGTCTTTGAGCAAGAACACATTTTAGCAATGATTCTGTTCGGCATTTATTTGCATATACAGTGTACTAGACATCTATATTTAACTGCACGGCATGAACATTGAAACTAAACCAGTTGCTGATCAATAAATATGTCCACTTGAAGATTGGTTTCAACTTTTTGAATGTAAAAAAGTGTTAAAGGACAGAAAGAGAATGATGGAGATATGGAATGAAACATCTTGTTTAGAGATTCTGGCTGTGACTGGAGGCTCCTTTCTGTGGATGATGGATTCATGGCAGAGTAATTATGTTGTAAAACCAGAGAGAGGATGACTTTGGGTGGGACTTGATAAATGTTTCCTTCTGCTTACTCTGGAGTTAGTAGGGTTTTTAAATTGAATCAATGAGGACTGGGTTTGTGTTATAAGCTGGTGGACAAACACTGAATCCCTTTCAAACTGGCAGATTGGTTTCTTCAACAATATTAAGGATTTATTTTCTGCTTTCATGTTTTATCTCATTTTAAACGGAATATATTTGGGTTTTGGACTGTTTTGTAAGACTCAGAGTTTAGCTAATCTGTGTATTTTACCGACATCTCTTTCTTGACAGTCACTGAAGGGAGAGAACAACACACATCCTCTTTTTACACTAATATTCCCCTTAATATGCAGTAAACTGCTGCACTGTACATATGTTGTAACGAAAGTACAAGTGAAACAACACAGGCAGCCTAAAGTTGACAAAACGCACACTGAGTACAATAACGTATTGAACTATGATCAGCTTTATTTCAACCAACACTAATATTAAGAATGCATCATTTGGGTAAAATAACTAGTTGTGAATATTGTCATTGAAAGGTTAATTAAAAAAATCATGGTGTGATTTTGTTTTAAGAGGATCCGTAGCAAAAGATAATATTTTATTTAGTCTGTAAAATAACATTTGTTTTGCACGACACCTCTGCAGATCCCCAATACTTCCTTCGAATGATATTTACACATATTTTGCCTTTAACAAATATTGCGCATCCTTTGAATTGAATATTGCACTAGCCCAGATCACGATATCCATTACAGTTTGATTAATTGTGCAGCCTTAACTAACATCTACTAGAATATTCCCAGATATTCCCCATACATATCCTTCTAACAGTTTCTAAGTAAAACAATTTATGAAAAACATCATGAGGTAAACTAATAAGATAAATCATTTGTTAGTTGAAGCCCTGCATAAATGATGTGTGCATTAATGATGACATGCATGCTGTGTGTAACTTCTTAATGACCCGCTCTTGGAGAAATGCAAAGACAGAATCTCTGCTGCTGCTGAGTGTTCAGCGTCCACTGAGCTGTAACCCAACACTTCACACTGTTGTTCACCCCGAGCAGCATGGGCAACAACGGAAATCTCCACCCTGCCCCCCCCCCCACACTCCCCTCCTCTGAGCTGCTCAGTTACAGAAGCAGATCTCCATGAGCATGAGGCAGAGGTGGGAAGTAGTGGAGTACAAATACTTCGTTACTGTACTTAAGTACATCTTTCTGGTATCAGTACTTTACTCCACTACTTATTTTTCTGACGACTTTTTACTTTGACTTCTTACATTTTGAACACAAATACCTGAACTTTCTACTTCTCACATTTTCCAAACAGGCTGGTTACTTTAGTTTTAATCTGTGTTTGGTGGCGTGATCATTATTATTTAGAGTCATTGCGTGCCTATTGATTTGAACACGATCCGTGTATCCATCATTTCCTGGTCTTCTCTAAAGAAGAGGGACCAATGAAAACGTTGTCATGTTGCCGTTGTTCAGCATGGAAACATTCATTAGCAAACAATGACATTATTGTTCTATTAATATAAAGGGAGGTCAGGTACTCTTTAAAGCAGCTGGTAGTTATGGGTACTTTTTTTCTTTAGTACATTTCAAAGCCCACACTTCTTTACTTTTACTTGAGTAAGGAAGTTTAGTCAGTATTTCTACTTTTACCAGAGTATTTTTAAACACGAGTATCTGTACTTCTACTTGAGTAAAGGATGTGTGTACTTTTGCCATCTCTGGGCATCGTAAACACAAACACTTGTTCATGTTTGTATGCACAAAAATCAACGTGTCAGCATGAGTGCACTTCACACACTGCTTCAGAAAGTAAAGAAGTGTCCGTGTGTAAAAACCTACTGCATTGAAATTCCCACAACACCACACACACTGCCTGACTTTCTAAACCAAAACACATGTGGAGCGTAATGCGATTACATGGCTCTTTGACAAGAAAACACTTCCTTGCTCAGCTAAAAAACACCAGCAGTGACGCGGAGGATAAAAATCCTCCTAAACAACAACAAACAGAAAAGAAGCGGCAAGGTCCCTCGAGTATTTGTCACGTAGATTAAACAAGTCAAGCTGAAGTGGGAGGGGGGGTTGGGTAGTTAAGACAAGATCTCAGCCTTGTTCTCCCTGCTGCTGCCATCCAAACCCATTCTGTCAGCCTCTGAGTCACATTATTTATAAGGCAGGGAGACAAACTATTGACCTCGCTCTTTTCTCCGTAGCATCAACTGACACTGACAAGGTCGCTCTGGGGGGAAGGCAAGATGTGAGAGGATACGTGTGAGAGGAGGAAGAAGAGGAGGAAGAGGAGGAAGAGGGAAAAAGAGGAGTTAGAGGAGGGAGAAAGTGGGAGAGAGAGAAGGACAGAGATGATACATGTGACTGGAGGCTCCTTTCAGCAGATAAGGGATTTACAATATATCAAAAATATTTATGTTGTACAGCCAGTGAGGATAACTTTGGGTGGATATTATTTATGTCTGGGGATAATAGCAACTTGTAATACATTCACTTCGGACTGGGTTTGTGTTAAAGGCTAGTAGACGAGTCACTCAAACTAAAGGCATGTTCAATTCTCAAAGTAATATAAGTGCACCTAAAGGCTTTCATTTGACTCAATAGAGACACTAATCCATCCTCAGAATGATAACATCCTACGTGTTAAATCCACTCAATACAATACAATACAAAGGGGCTTTATTGGCACGACCACATTTTAAACATAGTATCGCCAAAGCATTCTGCACAAGGCGTTATAACAGAACAAAAATAAAAAAGAAACGCTAAACATAAATGTCAACAATATATGTCATGTGGCACAACAGCAGAACACAAAACATACTGTATACCTGCAGCTTCACTCCCAAAACCAAAATGTGGATTTTAAGGGATGCTTCAACGGTGAAATTCTGGACGGATATGGATACTGATGTCTTTAAAACATTATATATAGTTACTCTGGGAGGCTTTGGCTCAGTGGAGAGTGTGCTGGACTTCGAATCAGGGGGTAGCAAGCTCGAGTCCCACTGCAGTCAGCATGTCGTTGTGTCCCTGAGACACTTCACCCCAAATTGCTCCTGTGGGGATTGCCCACAGTATTGAGTATGTAAGTCGCTTTGGATAAAAGCGTCTAACAAATGACATGTAATGTAGTATACTACATTTGCCCTATTTGTTGTTGTTGTTATTGATCCCCCTTCTCTGCCAAGGAATGAAAGACATCTTCCTGATGAAAACAACTGAACTGTTTTGAAGTAATCTAGCCTTTCATTACACTATCTTTGAACAAGCACAAATTCAAGCGCATACACATTTATGAAACAACTCTTAATATGGCTTGAAGTTTTACACTTACATTGACAAAGCCTTTCTTGGCCTGCTGTACAAATACATATACCTGATTAAACTAACTGTTCAAGATATCTAGCATCTGCTTTTTTGCAGCTACATATATTGCGTTGAACAGCTTTGGCTGCAGCATGGAAGACATAGTGCTGGAAAATGAATGCTTACTTGTATATTTAAATTGCTTTGAGACGTCACAAAGACTGTAAAAGAGCGATATATTCAGTCCATTTACTATGTACCAGTTCTGCAGAAGATTAGCAATACAGGTTTCTAGGTGCTGCATTGGAAACATTGATGAAGCTGATGATGATGGAAGTTGAGTCAAACTCCATCTCCACATTGATACATAGATAAGGAAATATTAAGCGTGGCAGTAAAAAGTGGGTCAGACTGTGATCGATTCCATCTGCCGCCCGTCAGGTTCCAGCTCTCATGAAGGATGTGAAGAGTCTTTTGCAAAGTACAGTATAGTATGTGCTGGCTCAACAAAACCGACCGGCATATTTTATCTTGGTCGTTATTTTTATTCATGTTTCAAAAAAACTCAGCCAGTAAATCACTTTTGTAGCAAATATGCAAATAGTTCTTATAGAGACACCTGGCTACAGTCTACAGTGCAGAAACTGGATGGATGTGATTCTCAAACACTGCTTTATTTATTAAGGAATATACTAAATGAGCCCTTTGTGATTTAAAATGCAACAAAGGATGTCAAATTAAATTAATAATCAAATGCGGCTAATATCCAGCAAGAAAGCTATCTCTAGGAACTGGGGAAAGGAACCACCAATGGGTAATAATTGTGGAAGAAATATTTTTGATGGAAAAACTGACTTATAAATTGAGATTGCAAGAAACACAACGTAACAGAAAGTGGTAAGAATCTATACGAGACTCAAAACAAAGATATTTGACTGGAACAATAACTAATAGATACATGTATCTTCAAGAATATAATAACATGAAGACATATCTAGCATTTTATTTTATTTGTATTTGTATGGCCTTTTGTTACATGATTGTAAAGCTGTTGTAACCAGCATGTTATTGCCATGTATAATGTAACAATAAAGATTTAAAGGTCCCCTATTATACTGTTTTTCATCAATATATTATAGGTCTCAGATATATACAGAACCTGTCTCTGATTGGCTGAAACATCAAACAGATCATTGCAGCATCCCATAATCCCCTCTGTTTCAGCCCTGTTACAAAAGTGCTGATTCTCTGTCTGTTACTTTAGATGAAAATAAGGAGCCCCTCCCCACGCCCCTCTGAGAGAGATTTGGTTAAAAGGAACACAATGGTGCTCTAGGAGGAGATTCAGGTGATAAGGTGTGGGGGGGGGGGTTACCTTGGTTGGTGATTGGCTAATGGTTACACAAGCCAAAAAAATCGTTATGACATCACAAAGTGGCCAAAATCTAATCAGCTCATTTTCAGACAGGTTTTTATATAAATGGATCAGGACAAAAAGAGAGAGAATCTTTTTCCTGAAACTTTCAGAGTCTCTTTACACAGAGGGGACACATGTTGATGTAGAAGAGACATGAAGAAGAGGATTTTGCATAATAGGTGACCTTTAAGATACAAAAATAAATAAATAATAATAGCTGTGTGGGAATAATGCTGACTCATTGACATGTTGTCAGTCAGACAGACAAACACAAGCCGGTCACCATTTAAACCACAAACACACATTACCAGCATGACTCTGAACTGATCCCAGACAGAGCAGCTCTTCCTCTCAAACAGCACAGCTCACTCCCTGCTTCAGACCGTGGGAAACAAAAGCAGAACCAACAACACAAAAGACTTCCCAAACACAAAAGAGGTGAAATAATGACGATTTCATTATCACATGATATTTAAATGAAGAAGTGGACTAAAACCACAACTGAGCCGAGAGCTGAGGCCTTACATTATCCAGAACCTAAACAGCAACGGAGAGTAAAGGCTGCAGACTTCAAATGAGCTGCTGACACAATAACATATTGTAGACACAGTGAAACTCAGTGATATCTTTTAAACTCTAAATAGCTAAAGATTGTATTAAATCCAATCTTTGAAGATTAAGATTGAAGATGTCAAAGATGTCATATTGTGAGGAATATTTTTTTCTGGAAAATGTGTTTACAATTATGCAAAACCTCTACAAAGACATTTCCAATGTACAGGAAGCTGCAGAGAAACCATGGAGTGTGATAATGTGTGTATGTATTACAGTTTTGCAAATGTTCATGCAACCCTTATTGCAAACATCTAACAGCTTTGATACATTGCTCACTGTAAGTCTGTACATACGTTTTTCAAGATGTAAAGGTTTTAATGTCATATGCACATAAGCTACAGTGTAGAAATGGCAATGAGAATCTTCTGACCTGAGCTCCTCCAACAACGTGCTTAAACATATACAGTATATATATATATATATATATATATATATATATATATATATATATATATATATATATATATATATATATATATATATATATATTTGAATGTATATTTCTAAAATCAGCCCTCTGTTTGCTCTGGAAGCAAGGGTTAGAAACTGGAAGATATGATGAGGACTATTTCAGTCCCTGCATATAACTGCTTTGAAATAAGCTTTAACCCTCCTGTTGTCTTCGTTCCCCCCTTACTTTGGTGTTCGCGGTCAAATTTGACCGGTCCTGTTTTAACTGCTATTACATTGACACAAAAACCATTAATCATCACCAAATTTCATTTAACACCCTTTCAAACTGTACATATTGTATCAGACTACTGGTATGCATGAAAAACTGCAGTAAATATACAAAGAATAGACACTGAACATGTATTGCATGTGCCAGGTGTGATCCATGTGGGGCACATAAGGGACACACACATCTAGAGTATGTGTGTGTGTGTGTGTGTGTGTGTGTGTGTGTGTGTGTGTGTGTGTGTGTGTGTGTGTGTGTGTGTGTGTGTGTGTGTTTTATCTGATCTGGATGGTTACTAATTCCTTTTCTTTATGGCGGTCCTTTTTGACCGGGAACACAATGGGTGTTACAAAGTTGACTAAATCATCAAAATTCAATGAAAGTGGTGATCAGCCATTTGATATGTTCAAATGTCTGCTGTGAAGGATATCATAAAGCCTTGATGCAATCGAATGTAAAACAAAAAAGTTATGATTGATGAAAGTAGTAAATCGGTCAGATTTGACCCGAAGACAACAGGAGCGTTAATTGAACTCTAAATATATTACTTTTTACATTTTTTTTTATTTAGCTTTTATTTGATTTACCTCTACTTTATGTAATTTGTATCCTGAGCAAAGTGCAAGTGAGTCAATAAATAAAAAGTATATAAAAGCTTGGACAAATAGTAGGAGAAATCAACAACAGAATACAAATGATAGTATCAAATAGTAAAATAATCATAAGGTTTCAGAATCTATTTAAGTACCAAATCTTGTAAGTACAATATTACTGTCACAGCAGGAACTCTGTTTCTTAAGTAGTTTCCAGAAATCACTTTCACTTCCTATAAATCATATCTTCACCCTCACATCCTCTGTTCTACATGAGTATTATGTAGTGCATGAACATAGAGTGTCTAACATTACAGCCCCTTCACGTCCTCATGTTATATTCCCAAAGCTCTCACCCCGACATGAAGCAACACAATCTGGATCAGCTCCGTTGTTCCCCCCGTTTTTAGAGATGTGGGTACGGAGGAAAAGAGAGAGGGTTTTGTTTTCTGACACTTCGTGAGTTCCCTGACACACCGGGGACACATATTTATGTATAAAAGACATTAAAAAGTGCATTTTGCATGATAGGTGACCTTTAAGTAGTTTCCAGAAATCACTTTCACTATAAATCATGTCTTCACCCTCACATCCTCTGTTCTACATGAGTAGTGTATGACCATAGAGTGTCTAAGATTACAGCCCCTTCACGTCCTCATGTTATGTTCCCTAAGCTCTGCTCACACATACCTGCTGCAGGCTTTATGTGTTGGAGTGTACCTGTTACATCTGCGCTGTGTTAATGACTGGCTGCTGAAGCAAATTGCCCTTCAGGGATAATAAAGATTTACACAGGGCTGTTCTGTGCTATCAGTGCTGCTCTTCATCTCCCACATATCTGAGGAGGGGATCAAAGTGAGAGCATAAAGCAATATAACACTTACATTTCATCACATGCAGCAGCTAAAGAAAACCTAAAATAACAACAAGGGTGGATCTCAGCACACTCGCTTTTATAAATGTAATTGTCTTCCTTCCTGTTGATTTTTTAATGTGCTGTTAATCTCAACATGGATAATTAGTTAAATTACTACTCGTATCTTATTTTCCGTGTTCTCATTTGTATCCGCGGCCGTGATGACCCAATTTCCTCACAAGCATCATTAAAGTTTCATCTCATCTAATGTACATTTATTTTTATCATTTCATTCTCGCTAACTCACTGTGCCACAGCTTTGAAGAGCGCTACACCAATTTATATGATTATTAAGCTCAGCTGAAATGACATTTCACACGTTGATGAATACAGTTATGTTGAAAGATTCAATCTGACATTATTAACCATCTTTAAATGAGACTATCTGCGTTATTCTGTGTTGTCTATTTGAAACAGAAATACGATGTTTCAGAGACTTGGGAAATTGAAACAGATAACCTCGCTGAGTGTATGATGATATGATATGTTGGGAACCAATGGAGGTTATATTCAGGTTAGTAGTTTCTTGATAATGTAATCAAACAGCAGACCAAATCGATCACAGGTAAATAACACTTACGAGGCATTCTCACATAATTTATTCATTGCTTGTTAAGGTTGGCTTCGTCTGTGTGAACAACACTTAAGTCCAGAGGGAGATATCTTTTCCCCTTATGGGCAGATTGCTATTCAAATTTGAACATACATTTATGTTATTAAAAAGGAGAAACAAGGTCTGTCTGAGGAAGATATCCAACTACAATTCCCTGCAGTTTTGCAACACTATTGCAGAGGAGTAACCTCAAAGCTATGTTGTCTTGCAAAATGCATGATGTGCATTATCTTTGAGTTAAATAGGACCTATTGGGTTGTTTTTTACACCTCCACTTGCTTCTATTGGCTAGCGCTCCAACACATTGTACGTGATAGGCTAAGGGGTCGGACATATCTAAGCGGTTGCCCAATGACAACAGAGCCAGCTAACAGACAGAGGGTGAAAAAAGGTGCTGCAGCAAATGATGTCCTCTTTAAGAACAGGCTTTAAATTAATAAAAGGGGTCTTAAGCTACTTAAAGCAAACTGTGACTTGCAGAAGGCCATGTCTACAGTAGAGCTAATGGCATTTACTGTAAGATGGTTTACCCAGCATGACAATAATACTAATGCTCCATTAGAAGTCTTTATTTATTTATGTATGTGTAGAGTCAATAGCAGGGCGTCTTAAACTGATCCCTGTGGGACACCTTTATCAAAAACATAGGGACTAACCCTAACCCTTGAAAACATCAGCAACAACATCTGGCATTTACCAAAAAAAGTGTTATTTGAAACAGTCTTCAGCAGAAAATTCAAACCCAATGTCTGCACAATACATTTATAAATCAGTTGCACCAAGAACACAGAAAGAAAGCAGTGTTACATGTTCTCACTTATATTAGATTTTGATTAGATGTGTTGCCCTTGGCCCAAAATGATATGTGGCGGCAATACATTACTGAGATGTTCACCATTACACCGCTCATTGTTCTTTTAGCCTTTAGCTTCTTGTTAATATTTGTTGGACAATCAAACCCAGATGACAAATAATAGACCGACACTATAATTACTCAGCCATGATAGATATTTTGATGCCAAAGAGTCTCTCCAAGCTATTATTACGACGCTTCTCATTATTGTTTTCATTATTACTGGCTCTACACCTGCATATTAGCGTTGGCTCACTGTATCGCCTCTGCTATTTTTTATATGGGTGCAATCCACCGTTGGCCCTACGAGTGTGGGCTGTTGCCAGTGTTCTGCATACCAATTAGAGGCTGATTAACAGCAATGCCCGGAGAGATGGTGGGGGAGGGTTGTTTTTCTTTCCGGAGCTGAGGGTGACCTGATGGAGAGGGTCCATTACGTATACAACGCACACAACTAGGAATATACCGTAGAAACACACAAGGCCTCAGGTTAGAGCTATTTATTGTTAGCCATTTCAATGTGACATCTATGTAGAAGCTGGGTAATTATCGGCGGACTACACAGAGCATTGTTCAGTACCGAGCTGATGGAAACATAATGTGTACACCACTTTGTCTGAGGCCACCAATGATTTAAAACCATTTGTAGTGAGCCTCTTTTGGAATTCCAGGTGAATGTGTGATAAATGATGGCCATGCAGGCTGCTGCCTTGCTCAAGGGCACCACGGCAGGGCAGGAGGTGAACTGGGACCTCTCCCAGTAGCAGTCCACACTCCATATTTAGGTCTGGTCGGGGACTTGAACCGGCGACCCTACGGCTCACAGTCCAAGCCCCTACTGACTGAGCCACTGCCGGACTAATGTGTGGCTTACAAACATTAACGTTACCAATATAAACAGCAGGGCTTTTTGTGGGTGCAGTTACACTTTAACGCTTTTAACTAAATGCTTACATTAACATGGTGACATGCTCACAATGGCAACGTAATGTTTAGCACTTATAACCTTTATCATCTCACCTAATAGTATACTAGAAAGTTAAAATGTCAGAAAGTTCAGCAAAGTGATTAATTGCCTGAGCACTGCAGATATCTGGAAATAGTGTGGTAGGCACCCAATAGTTTTCTGTCAACCTGCTGTTGGTGTAAGAGGTCAATGGGTCACAGAAAATCTCCCTCCGAGAGAATTGATTTTGCATTCAACATTTTAAAGCAATCCATCCATAGATATTTAAGACCTGACAAAAGTGTCGGATCGAATAACAGACCAACATTGCAGCTTGTAGAGACATGCCGCTAGCATTGATAAAAACAGCATTACATGAACACAGTAACATCTATTGCCAAAGTATCCAAGGTCAATTTCATGCTATGGTATTGTAAGTATTAGACTGTATTTCTCACAAACCAAGTTGCTTGTCTTTGCTGAAGAGGATATATTTGTAAGAAGCATGTATTTATTCATTGTTATGTCCCTACTTCAACCTTCCAGAATTTTAGTTAGCACTACATCAGATACAGTACATCCTGGTAGGTACTGTTAGTAATAAAATATATGTCCCTGTCTTTTTTCCTCCTCGACTCGCAGCACTGCACTAAAGAGGAGAACTGCAGGGAATCGAGGAAGGATTTCGAGTTCATCTTGTTTGAATAAACGTCTTAAGGAATCTAATTCCATCGAAGCTCAAGGACCTCATGTTATATTCCCAGCAGCACTGTTTCTAAGCAGGTTCATCCACAGTCACCATTAACCAAACCTCCATTATTGACTCGCCAGTAGACGGCAAATCTGTTCACAACACCTTGTTTTCCTTTATACATGCACTACATGTTTGCCTTTCTGTGCGTGAGTGTGAGTGTGCGTGCGTGTGTGCATGCTTGCGTGCGTGTGTGTGTGTGTGAACCACACTGCAGTCAGGATGTCTGTTTTTAGCCAGTCGTTGTGGGCTAATTAACTTTGACAGGCTGCCTCTCAGACCAACCACAAATACAAGCAGTAAAAAGCGTTTCTACCACAGGAGAGACTGTCCATGCATCGTTGGCTGATCCCTGACCAGATATTGGGTCAGTCCAACCATTGATCCATGTAAACTACAGTGCAATTAATACATTGACTACCATAGCTGACAGACTTGATTGTAAATGTCCTTGTTTTATGTTGCTTCCACATAACCCAAATCCTATGGTGCCATTCCTAATAACTTAAAGTATTTGCATTTCTTACACCAATTGGAGCTGAACAGGGGTGAGGCAACAATTGTGAGATAGGGCTGTCCCGAATACCATTTTTCGGGCTCCGGATATTCGGTAGTAATCAGCAGCGGATAATCGGATATTCGGCCCGCGCTGGGGGGGGGAAGGATATTGTGTTTGTTACTTTCGTTGCAGTTGTATATGTCTTAAGTCAGTGTAATTTGGCTTGGCTTCCTATTTTGTATGGACATGCTTTTATTTTTAAGGAGAGTTAGCGCTGTTGACAGGACGTTGTTGTTGCTATGGAAACAACGTGACGGAGATTAACGGAGAAAAGTCATATCTACATATAAAGACGGAGAAAGTAAACGATAAAGTTCATGGTTAAGTGTTAGCACCCCCCGAAGAGGCACAAGCTCTTACGTTGATATTGGAGATTTCAATAAATTCATATATAATATAACGAAATTGAAACCCGAATAGCACTCCAACGAACGAATATTCGGATATTCGGGTACAGCCCTATTGTGAGAGAAGAAATAATTTAACCTTGTTTCAGGTAAACCAACCAAGCCTGTTCTGGAGAGACTTTATATCAAAGAGAAAGAGACTAAAAGGTATAAGCTATATGAATAAACGTGCCTCTCCTATTGTGGAATAGAGCAATTATAAAGTCTTTTGGTGGATTAAGCATTAAGCTAGTACTTATAACTTTTGCTCAACATTTTAATGTGCAATTATTTTTCCAGGGATCGGCCAATGGGGAATAGGATGCCTCAACAGTCACCTAGCTACTGTTACCTATCTGGCTACAAACTTTGACTATAATCCAAGTATGTAAAGTGTGGATGGTAAATAATCCTTTATATACACAGCTAAAACAGCAGCTGTGTTTTTCAGTAATCTCCAGAGACAAAGCACAGCAAGTTGTTTATCTTGTTTCACATTCAGCAACTGTTCAAAGTTGTGTGACAAGATGCGGGATGTTATGTCATTTAAACGAGAGAATAGATACAACTAAGGATTATTAACGACTGTTTCACATATTTAAGAATTCCTATTGAAATGGATCTCACAAACACATTATGAAGCAGTAAAGTTCCTCCACTTTGAAATGTGTTTCAGATGGGATTTCACATATTCCACTTTACCTGCATCTTAGTCCATTATGTGTTGTATACTATAAATAATTCTGTATCAGAAGCAGATAATTGATAGCCTCCAGTGTTAGCAACATGGTTATCTCGGCTGGAGCCTGAGGCTGGACTAAACAGATGGAGATGCAGGTGAGCGTCCAGTAGAAGTAGTCTCTACTCTTTCATAACATATGGGTAAGTAGGTGTTGTGATGAAGCAGCAGTATGACTCCTTCTGTGGACATATTCAAGTTAACATGTTGATACATGAAAGGGTTATGAGCTACAGTAATGTGTGCGCTGACTGCAGTGAAAATGTGGCAACTTTTAATAAAAAGATGATACGTTATTGGAGATGTGAAATGCTTCAGACACACAAATAACTGAAGGAAAAGGCAAACAGCAACAGAGTCTATGCTCCTCAGCTGTAAAGAGCACAGAGAGAGAAAGGCATGTGGAGTCTGTTCAAATGCCACATAAGGGTCCGATTAGATTATGGGCTTCCCACAGCCAGCTGTGTGAATTGAGTAGCGTAGCAGACATGATTTTTAGTAAGAGGTCAACACAAGTCCAACAATCTTCTTAGCAGAAACTAAAGACTTCAGAGTTGTTTATCCATCAATAGAGTTGAAGATAGATCCAAAGAGTAAGAAAGGTTAACAAGGGGAGAGACACTAAGGGAGGGATATAGAAAACACCAGCATCGGATACTGCCCAGACTCCACACTGTTGACTTGACAGCCTAGATAACCGGAGCCAGCGCTCTAACAGGTTGCTTTTGTGATATCTTCTCCCCCCCTCACTCTGTCTTCTCACCCTCACTTTCTTCAGCTCTGACAAGCTTTCACTTGTGCTGGTTTTGAACAAAAACACCATTGTGCCTTCTATTGCAAACAATGCCTGCTGTTTTGCCCAAGGGCCCCAAAAACACACATTAGCTACATTGGAGCGTTTTGTCTGCTGCAGATTCCTGTCATGGAGCTGCTGCGGGGCCAATAAGAAACACTGTGCTGCGTAACGACAGTTCTGAGCCTGTCACGATGTCAAGTGGGTGTTTTGCTGTGAAGTGCTTGTTAGCAAGAACCCAAATCTCTTCCATTTGTCGAGGTGCTCTTCAAATCAACAATGTGAGGCAGGGGAAAAAAGGAAAAACCTCCCATAAGGTTTAACTATGGTGGCCGACAGGTGCAAACGCTCTACAACAGCCCACAACAGGAGAAATGGGCACTTTCAAACAAATGCAAATATAAAAACACAAATGTGCCAAAACACAATGAAGAAACATCTTCTCCAACTCGACCAAAATGTGCAGCGTTTATGCAACTATAAGCGCTGCATAAACAAAACGCTTCAAATAAATAAACGCTACTAGAAGCTCAAAACACAACGTAAAAAGTGATGAAAAGAGATTATGAAGTTGATCAACTGTCACTTGAAACAGATCTGCTGTAAGATAGCTAACCTAGTCATTTCAAATATACTGACAAAACACTCACAGTTATGAAAGGAAAGAACGAAAAGAATAACTCTGCAGCAGTGATTGTTGGACAACTTTACAATCCCTGAGCATCATCACGCAGCTATGTGGATCACTTTGTAGTGTCCCTGTTTCCGTTGTGTTTTGAGCTTCTTGCAACGTTATTTAATTTGCAGCTTTTCGTTAATGCAGCTCTTTTTTTGTAAACCATGGCATGTTTCGTCATGGTTTAGAGGTCTCTTCATTTGCATGTGTTTTTTTTATTAACACTGTTTTTTGAAAGTGCAGCATGTTTGTCCTAATGGAAGTATTGTTGGCCACCATAGTCAATAGATACAGTAAACTTGCTACCCCTTAAATCATGAATATGATGCAGCAATATGTTTCAAAGCAATGATGGGGACGCCCTTCATATTAAAGCACTTTAGGGAATCATGCAGCACTTTTCACATGCATCTACGGCAGTATATCTCTACTCAATGACAGCACAGCACCACCCAGTCTGCCCTTGGTTTTAACATTCCTGCTGCACCTTCCAGGCTTGGAGAGGCCCCCAGAGGTATGTGACCCTCAGTTACATTTATAGGCTTCAGAGCTGATAAAGCCAATGCCACAGGCGAGCAAATGACTGGCAGCTATGAGAAATAAAGGCTTGTTCTGCCCTTCATAAAACACATCTTTATCACTCCAGAGAAGAAGAGAAATGATAGGGAGAGGCGGGCCATCCCACAAATCAAGAGTTTTAACGTCCAAAATGTTTCTTCAGTGCAGTTAGAAAAAAGTATGTGTCATACATTTTCTCCAACATGGAAACATTTACTGATTGCTCAACGTCTGACTAAAGGACTCATTAGCTGACTGACAGATTTACTAAGTAGCTGGCTGGCCTGCTGAATGCTGTCTGACGGATTGACAGGCTGATTAAATGTATGACTGACAAATTGACTGTTTGCTCTGTACTGGGTGGCACCAACCTTCAGACACACACACACACACACAAAACCACCCTCTGTCAGAGTGTGTAACCGTTTTCCACCTCTGGTATTATTGTGCAAATTGAAACGCCAAGGAGGCCAATTCACACACACACACACACACGGGTGTGATGGGTGTGATGGGTAGGAGGGGTGGAGGGTGGTTTACCTCCATCTACCTCTTAGCGTCTTGGCAGGCGAGAAAAGGGAAATATGATTATCCAGTGGAGGGAATTGTTTCATCAACACCTGGAGCCGATAAATGGGAATAGGAGGATTTATGTACTGAGAACAAGCGCCAGGAAGCAATTAAGCAGGAAACTGGAATACTACCCCCTGTACTCTATTTCTTTACCTCACCATCCACCTTCCTTTTTGTGTCTCTGTCTGCACTCAGGGCTCGCTTCACACCAGTGGCACATTTGGAGAACTGATAGCGAACCTTGGGGAATGTTACCTGGAAGCGAAGGGAAGGTATTTATTCCCACAAAGTGTCTCATTAGTCACTGATAACAAAGCGTTCGAGAAGTGTCTGGATCTCATTTCACTCGGGGAAACGATGGATGCTCGTCTCCCGCATCGCTACAGATAGGCAAGCCGGCTTGTTCTTCTCCCTGCTGTGATCTCTGAGCAGCTGAGACGTTAAATGTAATAGAAAGAGTGATGTGTGGTTCAGTCGTGATGGATTTAAAGTGGTGTCCTAGCTCAGAACAGCCCTTAAATCAGGCTTTGAAGACACTTAACTGGTTAAAATGTGATTAATTTATGGCGGCTGAGGCCCTGTGGGTGAATGGGCATCTACCAATCAGAGGGTGTCCGTGGGCAAGAGTTTTAACCCCAGATTGTTCCTGTAGGGATGTCCACAGTATTGAAGTGTATGTAAGTCGCTTCAGGAAAAAACAGCATCAGCTAAAGGACATTCTACTTAATGTAAAATGAATAGTTCTGGAAAATAACTGTATAGAAGGATATATATTTCAATGCATCAACTGCCTGCCAGTTTTAACAGTAGAACAAAGTATCTCTTCAAAGCAATAGCAACCATGCCTCCTTACTAAGCCACAAGCTTTAAATATGCTTGATTGGGACCTTTTAGAGAAATGTTTTAATGTGACTTCTTTAAATTTAACGAAAAACGATCTCAGTTTCTTTATTGACAAATAAAGAATGTAGTCTCACTGTGAGCGACCAGCAGCATTCTTATTGCAAGAAATGAACACTTGCACCAACTTTGATGCTGCTAAGTGGAATCCTAAAATAGAATAACCTGTGCTAACTTAAACGTGTTTAAAATTGAACTTAAATGACTGATTCAAGACAGTTTTAGTGGTATTTCTGCAGTTCTCCTTAGTAATGAAGTTGTATATTTTGTTTGCAGATGATATGTCGCTATGAGTAATAGCCTCAAAAACCATTTGGAGACCAAAGATCATTTTCATGCCAATCCTCTGAGATGTTTACTAAGGTGTATGTATGAGCCAAACCCTCAAACATCTAACATACACACTTTTATATGAGGGTTAGACATTAGAGTCTGAGCTCAGTTCAGGTATTTATCGGCCATGCTGATGTTTCCTTGAGCAAGATCTGACAGTTAAATAAAACATAATTATAAGTGTGGTCTCATATCATTCACAAAACCACAACATAGGCTTATTATACCAAAGAAATGTGCTCTCATTAAAAACAATCTTTCAAGTGCCCCTATCAATGTTAATATGCTTTTGCTGAATAATGTTTACTTATTATGCCTTGCCATTCTTTACAATCTTGGATTTGCAGAACACAATGTGATATTGGATAAAACATTGTCGTTTAAACTGCTCATCATCAATATTCTATATCAATATAATGGGATTCCAAAAGTCACATTTATTCAATGTTTTCAACAAAATGTACTCTGGGGAAACCACTTCTAGGATACCGTTACTACTGTTTACAAAACCGTGTTTGTACGCAAGATAAATGCTCTCATAAGGATAAACTTGATTTGACGGTTTGCCAATGAACCAGTTTGATAGAGGACACAAGATGTAATTACACAAGCTGTGTCATGACACTAAGTGGCTTCTGTCAACATATTCATACTAATACATTCTTGTGGTATTTACAAACCACAACATATTCTTAATATGCTGAAGAAACATGCTTTCATTTCCTGCAGACATCCACCCGCCCACGCCGTGGCTTCATTGATAAAAACTTGTTTTGGATGTTTGAGATATAACAATGACACCTTGCCATTGTTTGCATACTTGCATTTGCAGAACAGACTTCAGTTTATTTCCTTGTTTTAACTGCTGATCATCAATATTCTGTGTCAATATATTGGATTCTTAAAATCACCAGTATTACAAAATGAACTTTATAGGGAAACAACTTCCAGGAAACCACTATGTGGACGTTAAATGCTCTCCTTAGAATGGTATTTGAACTGCACACGGCTGCTGTGCTACGAAGCCCAGAGATGTGGAATGCAAACAGTAGCTTGGCAGCCTTGTGTTTATGTTCCCTGTCTCTCACACGCCGCCTGTTTTCTTTATTGACTCAACAACTGCCCTTATGCTCGGGCTCCATGCATGTGTCTTTCTCTGAATGTTGATCTCCTTCCACGCCTCGGGTGAAGCCGTGCTGATTCTGAAAGGTGGCTGTCCTGGTTTTAGAGTGGCCTCTCTGAAATGAGCTGTGGCCTGTTTGCAAAAGGGGAGCAGATGTATTTTACTGCCTTTGATCTATGGGTAAACAACCTGCAGACTGCAAAGGAAAAAGGGAGATGTGGATGAGTCTGTACAGCAGAGACGTCAAAAGTACACACATCCTTTACTCAAGTAGAAGTACAGATACTCATGTTTAAAAATACTCCGGTAAAAGTAGAAGTACTGACTAAACTTCTTTACTCAAGTAAAAGTAAAGAAGTATGGGCTTCGAAATGTACTTAAGTAAAAAGTACCCATAACTACCAGCTGTTTTAAAGAGTACCTGAACTCCCTTTATATTAATAGAACAATAATGTCATTGTTAGCTAATGAATGTTTCCATGCTGAACAACGGCAACATGACAACGTTTTCATTGGTCCCTCTTCTTTAGAGAAGACCAGGAAATGATGGATACACGGATCGTGTTCAAATCAATAGGCACGCAATGACTCTAAATAATAATGATCACGCCACCAAACACACATTCAAACTAAAGGAACCAGCCTGTTTGGAAAATGTAAGAAGTAGAAAGTACAGGTATTTGTGTTCAAAATGTAAGAAGTCAAAGTAAAAAGTCGTCAGAAAAATAAGTAGTGGAGTAAAGTACTGATACCAGAACAATGTACTTAAGTACAGTGACAAAGTATTTGTACTCCACTACTTCCCACCTCTGATGTACAGTATACAGAAAGAGGAAAGAAGTCAGAGAAAGGCGATGTACGGAGAAGACTTCTCTGTCACAAAGATCTCTCTGCAGGTTTTACTGCAGTGGCTTTGTTACATATGCCTTGTTATATATCCCATTATATTTCAAACACTCCCCCTCCTCACACAGCCGCTACATTGACTTTCATAGACACTGGGAGGATTCATAAAGTGAGGAGTTGGCAATAAAATAAACTATCTTATACAGAAGCTGCAAACTCTAGACTGATGTGTAAAATCTGCAAAGTTTGACTAAGGAATGGAGTTAAATTCTGATGCCTGTCTTTTCATGCAGTTAATACTGTTAAGACTTCATGAGCGTTTAGTGTTTCCCCTATAATTTAATATTGGGAGAGTCAAAAAGCCTCTAAAACTGCTTGTAGACCACAACACACTCTCCACTGAAACCCAGGGAGAATCCTTCTGTCAGCTGCATCCACTTGTCATGCAAATATAGAGATTATAGCAATAATAAAACAATCGTATCTCTTTAAACAAAGCCATATTATGAATGGATAGAGTTGCAAAACTAGAGGAGCCTCTTGTTTCCTTTTTCTGTGTTTCCTTTATTGATGTTATTTAAAATGTAAACATGGGACTCTCCCAAAAGTCTCCCGGTTTTAAAGGTTATTATTATTTCACCTTTATTTCTTAGAAATGTTGTTTTGTCCTGAATGTTGGCATGGTGGGTATATTATACTACAATTCCAATTATACTGTTTGCTATGATTGCAAAACAACACATAACTGTTTCAGTTGAGTACAAAATAAACGCGTTATCCAAAATTTGACCCAGAATCCATTGCATTATCAGTTTTCTCATCGTTATAATTTTAAGCTTGAACCCTTAGCTTAGTTTAGCCGTACTACCATGTTGAAGCTAACATTTCACCCTTAGATTTACATTTAAATCAAAGAAGCAGTCATCTTAAAATGCAGTTGTTGATCTTGCACTGATGATTTAAACGTTGTGCAGGTGTTTCTGTTAACTTATTGAGTGCAGACAGGTTCATAAAACTTGAAACAGAATATCATTTGTGGAAGTATGTGGTAAAATGTCCCATAAGAATAAATGAGGTTAAAGGGAAAGCTGTACTGTACTGACATCACGGTGAATCAGGCTAACTGCACCCCTGCTATCATATCAACAGATAACAACAACCAGCTGATTACCACATGTGAGAGCAAGGGTATTAACTAGCCTGATAACAAACTAATGTCCTTTCACCTGCAGTGTGTCCACAGACAAATACTATGAGTCAAAATGTGTCCGACAAGGTGCTTCATTTCAACGAGAGAAACTGAGTGTGGCAGCTGAGCGCAGAGTTGTCAGGAAAATGTCATCCAGACAGTGAAGGGAACATAATAGGCGATGAAAAAAAAGAGAAATTCCACATTGCGTAACCTCCCTCTTATCTAAGCTCTATTATCTTAGCCACAGCTTGTTATATGGCTGCCAAAGCTATCACAGAAAAACTCAAACAGTCCTCACTCTGCTCTGCTCTGCACCCACACAGAAAGGCTAAATGCTGTGGATGATCAACATACCAACCAACAATGAGCGGTGATAAATTGCAGACAAACATATCAGCGTATCTTATTTCAGACAGGGAGCTGAGTGCCGAGGAATTATTGTCCGCGTCACTCGGCCTATAAACACTATTCCCCTCAGAGCTGGTGTTGGTAGAGAGTGTCGTAGCAGAAGAGCATGTCACCAACTGTTAAAGCTAATTGCTTTCACACCAAGAGCGGTCTATTAAGAAAACATGCAGCAAGACTCCACACCATGTCACAAGTTGTTGTGTTGAGTAATGCTTTTAAAAAACAAGACTCTTCCTTAAAAACATGACCGCATGGACTGGAGGCTGATCGCTGTGTTTTGATGATTTATTTTTGCCAGTATTAGCATTTGGCAGAATCCTGAATACAGTAAAATCCTTAAGTTGTAGAGGATTTAAAATGCTGTGTTCTCAGTTTCTATTTCCAGATGTTATTTCTAAAGTTTTACCCTGCATAACACAATACAGAAGGGTCCCTTTTCTACTTTTGGGGGTTTTCCCTTTGTAAATGTCCTGGAAAGGCTAAAATCCCAAAGTTTCCTCCATTCATAGTGACATCACCATGTAACACTCGCGCTTCTATTGACTAGCGCTCCAAAACATTGTAAGTGATAGGCTAAGGGGCGGGACATCTCTAAGTGGTTGACCAATCACAACAGAGCCGGCCAGCTAACCAATCAGAGCAGACTGGGCTCTGTTTTCAGACAGAGGGTGAAAAGAGGTGCTGCAGCACAGGCAGGATGAGAAAAATAAAGAGCTTTTTGAACATTAAAGTATGGAGACATGTCACAGTAGAGAAACTAAAGACCATTATTAACCTGAGAAAGAGCAGAATAGGGCCCCTTTAATGTCTGATACATGGACCACTAGTGACATACAACAACTGCAAGCGTCCTCAAAAGATTCAGTAGCATGCTCAGGCTAACCACTTGATTGTAAAGTATTCACCTTGGTTGGCAGGAGAGCATTGTTCAAACCGTTATTATTACTTTCCACCACACAAACGCCAAGTCAACAGACCAATGACTCCGCTCTGAGAGAGATTGACCTACACACGTGCAAACAAAACGTTGAAAAGGGATTCAAGTGATCTGAAGGTTGAAGCTAGCCAGGCTTTCAGAGCTCTCTTTGCTCTGTGTCAGTGAAGGGCACGGCTGAAAAGGAAAACAGCCATTACTTAATAAGCCACTTAAACACTGCCCTCTCTATTTAGGTTTCATTATTTGTGTTGTTAATCCTTTACAGCCCTCGTCTTTCATTCCAAGCGTCTCAACATCACAGGGCTGGGAACACCTCGGCTGAATGACAAATACCATTAAGTTATCAGCAGACTTTTTCTTAAACGGCTTAAATAAAATACTTTGTTAACATTGTTTGGTAACATGCATTAATCAAGCAGTGGAGGAACAGGAGAGGGGTTATGAAACGTAAAACGAGCGGGCACAAATCAGCTGTGGATAATTACCGGGGAACCTTCCTATACAGACAGCATCTTAATCACAGCATAATTACATCCTGTCATTCAGCGCAATGAAAACACCCAGACAGGAAGATGGAAGGAAATGGATATACCTGCGACAAGCTACCGGCATGTTCTTATGTGCCACTTAATATGTGTCAGTCATGTTCCACTATCTGCAGTATTCAGCAGTTCCTCACCTGTCATGCTATCTGGAAACAAAGAGGCTCTTATTCTCAGGTTTTGTAGTGATGTTGCACTCAGGCAGTGGAGTGATACCTCAGAATGGACACCTGACAGCGCTTTAGAAGGGACCCCTCAGGGCCAGCATGCATTTTCCCCCACTGCCTTTCAAAAAAGGCACCAGTGCTGCTGGCTGAAAGCCTCGAAAAAATGAAGGAAACAGAGATTCCTGTCTGGCGCCGACTGAGGTAGGGTCTGGCTCGCCTTTTATTAGTGACTCAAATGTCTGTTCCACTCACTTTGAAATCTGTCAAGTACCAAAAGCTGGTGACATGCATGCTGAGATCCAAACAAAGTGTCTGATAAAATAAACATTTCAACGGAAATGGCATCACTTGATGGATTCACCGGGTTCAGAGAGATATTTAAAACTAGCTGAAATGGAAAATGTGTTTTAATTCAGTGTGTATTACCAAATTCCACGGTGTATATCCTTGAAGTCCAACATGTTGAACCTTCCTTTGGAAACAATTGCCATGCGATAATAGCACTATTTCATTTTTAAATCCTACATGCTTAGTACCACTCTGCGCTGGCCTGCAGTCTTCTTCACTCCCTTTGAACATGCCTTTCTTGAATGTGCATGATAACTACAAAACAAGGAGGGACCGCCTGGTAAAAGAACAGCACCAAAGGTCTACTATAGGTTTCAATCAAAAGCATGATAACTACAAAACAAGGAGGGACCGCCTGGTAAAAGAACAGCACCAAAGGTCTACTATAGGTTTCAATCAAAAGCTACCTTTAGACCAATCCTGACTCTCTGCTATCAATGAAGTGTTGTCCACCCCCCCACTACCATAAGTGTCCTACATCCTGTTATTAACAGGGTTTTATGTGATGCATCGTCTAATGATCAACCCTCTGATTTCTAATCCACTTGGGATGCCATGGCCAAATGTTGAAAAAGGAAAATACTATTGCTTGCTTAGAGGATCCTCAACGTGAGGGATCAATGAAGTATTGTTTTGCCGTCGTTTTAAGTATCTTAATGGCACTACTGTACAACTGAAAATGTCAAAATTGTGACAATCAATTCAATGTTTCTTATTCTTGAAGAAAAAATTAATAGGTTCAAGTTTCTGGTGTATGAACACTTGCTTCTTTACTTAAACTTCTATAAAAGTAAACTGAACCTCTTTGAGTTGTACACTGTTGACTGCTGACACAATATTTTACAAACCAAATAACCCTTAGAACAATGAGCAGCTCAATCAGGAATAAAAAGGATTTCTTGTTGAGGCCTTAAACATCCTTACATGCACATATGTATGTTTTCTGGCATCAAACTACTTTGTGTCTGACATGTTGGGATTCTGTGAACTGAAGCATTTCCTCCAGTTGTCTTTTATTTTGTCACATGAATCCTCCGTAGCTGAATACAATAGCTTTGTAGTCACAGAGGAGGCTGACACAGTGATTGCCATGCTCTCAGATTCACACGAACACACTAGAAGCTTCATCAGTGGATATATTTAGGTCACTGGTTGATGGCTTGGACAGACGCACAGCGGAGGTTCAGTCCTGTGAGAGAGAAGGCTTGTGAATGTGACCAAGCATTTATCAGCCATGCTGTCGCCCACAGAGTGTGACAGCAAGAGAGAGGGGACGTCCCACCGGCATTAAGAAAGCTCTCTCCGTGGGATGTGTCAGCCAATCGCAGCGCAGCCTCGGGGGGTTGCCTTGTTAATTAAAGCTGGAGTTGTTTGTCAGTGCCGGCATATGATGCACAGCACTATCACCGTCGGGGGAAAGTGAAAACACGAAACAAGATTGCTGCAAACCCTGAGACAAATCTGCTGCCACGACATCAAAGCAAGACGTCGAACTACAGACTGCTGTGGCTTCCAGTGTCAGTATCAGTTCACTGTGTTACACACACTGGCAATCAGAGTAGTTTTACAGCAGAAGCACACAACTAACCACAAGGAGAGAGGGGAAAACATGTGATAGACAAACTATCAAAGATTATGTCTAACCAGTTAAAGAGGCCCTATTAATCTTTTGGGGTTTTCTATTTCCTGTACTGTAGGTTTTTTGTGCCTGAAAATGTTCTGCTTGTAAAAAGTTTCTCTCCCACACATCACTATGTAACACTCGCGCTCCTATTGGCTAGCGCTCCAAGACATTGTACATGATAGGCTAAGGGGCGGGAAATCTCTCAGCGGTTGACCAATCACAACAGAGCCGGCCAGCTAACCAATCAGAGCAGACTGGGCTCTGGTTTCAGACAGAGGGTGAAAAGAGGTGCTGTAGCACAGGCAGTATGAGAACAATAAAGAGCTTTTTGAACATTAAAGCATGGAGACATGTCACAGTAGAGACACTTAATACTGATATGAACCTGAAAATTATCATAATACATCTTCTTTTATCTCAAGAAAGAATATATTTCCGCTGAAGCTCTAAAGGTGTTAGGTTTATTAATCTCTGCAGCCAGGATGTTTAATACTGGTTCAATAATGAAATATGTAATGTTGTGACACTCGGCTGACTCCTGATTGTTAGATGTACTAATGACTGTTAATAAGGAACACATGGTGCTATCTGAGTGCAGTAAGACGCCCTGCAACGACAGTGATGGGACTTGAGTGTAAGATGTGTAAGTGTGGTTACTTTACGAGAAACCCACCAAAAAAAATCATTTGAGGCCTTGATCTGAGCACTTGTAAGAATAGAAAGACACATGCTTGTGAGAGGAATGTCGCTGGCATAGCTCCATATACCAGCTGGGAAAATATGGGTGGAGAGTAAATCTGCAACTCGCAGCTTCCCTAACAACGACTGTCGAGCTCCCCTAGGGCGAGGGACTTAATGTCCCCATATTGCTCAGGCAGAGCTGCCCAGTGGCCAGCAGCAGATGATGATTAGTGTAAGTGTGTCAAACCGGGCTGTGAAGAGAAAGAGCAATCATGTTTAGCAACACTTCCCTGGAAAAATAAAGAGACTCTATCCCATCAAGAGCTTCTATTTATTTATCAAACCCATTTTTACCCGGCCTTTCGGCTTCCTGCCCTCGACACTGTTGTAATATCACTAAATCAACTAAACCTAAATCCCCATTAGAGTGTATTTAGAAACTCATGCTGCGGAACAAAATACCCAAACAAATCAGTAAATTCATGTTAAAGCAGATGAACGGAAGGATTGTGGATTAACAAGAGGGGATTTGCCTCTCCGACGCCACTCACAGAGCAAATGGAGCAAATCAAACATCTTATTAATACTGTGACAGATGGATAATTGTGTCATTTTATTATCTGCTCGCTCGTTCGATACCCACGGGGAGACTTTCTAAGCCGCAGCGGGGAAATTGTTTTGCAGCGCAGATGTCAGGTGAAAACATTTCCATTTCCAGGAGGTTGACTTATCAGCATTTGTGGAATTTAAATGAATCATTCAAACTACCTTAAATACAGTGGTATAACTAAAGCAAAGACAGGAGTAGTAAGTGAGCCAACCAAACTAAACAAGGTGTTCTCTTCCTCTTTGCAAAGCCAACAATAGCAGACTGAATGTTTGAATCATCACTGAATTACCCCTTACATTTCTCTAATTACAATAAGGTGTCACAGCAGGACGGCTGTGTTTGTACAGTCAATTTAAGTAAGCGGATTTCCTACGAGAAACTGCGGGGATTCAAAGCAAATAAATACACCATAAATGCTTCCAATTGCTTTTGGCTGCAAATGAAACAGGTTAGAGGAGCACGGTACAGCCTGAGCCTTCATCAGGGAGCTTGATCCCATCAGCGTAGAGCCTGAATATCAACAATAACAAACCAACGAATGTGTTTAGAGGTAAAGTGCTCCGGGAGGAAACCCTAACCTCGGCTCTCTTACACACTGCCAGTAGCTGCTGCACATTAAAATAGGACAATCACATAACAGCAACCTAAAGGTGACGGGGGTTTTATAAAAGATGATCATCCTCGAGTCCTGTGAGCACAGCAACGGGCTTAGATGGAGATTAAAATAAACAAGGTAGAGTAAATATTAGTATGTTGGCCATGTGGGCTCAGTGAACCCAGACAGGGGGGGGGGTGATGTTGGCAGAATGCTAATGAGACAGCAGTCTGACTGTACGGCCCAACATAAACACAACGTGCCGGCCATCAGTCACTTGGAGGAGGTCGGGGGGGGGACACAGTCTGTCTGCTTATCCGAGCGTGATGCAATAGGTCAGACGTCGCTGTGTCCTCCTCATAATTGATGAGCAATTAGCACAGGTAGTGTAGGTCATGAGCTCTACTCAAGCATACAGTGAGGAGGTGAAAGTGTGATCAATCAGGAGGCATTTCCAGTAGCGTTTCATCCACAGCGATGCAATGTATAAACCACAACAGCATATACACAAAAAGCTAATTTCCCTCTCCGCATGTAGGGGAAATCGAGGCACATTCCCTCTCATGTAATTGCATCTTTTAATAAGCACAGTCCATTTGTATGCAAATCAGACCAATTACTAACAAGTATCTGGCATGTGTATCATTTCACATAGAGCCGTATCATGCCTCATTTGCTCAGCCTTGAAACTTAAGCTCTTATATGGAGCCCGCTGTTCTCTATTTGTTCATTCAACATGGATTTAACACTTGAGTATAAAAACTATTATTGCTGTGAACAATTATTTCACTTAATTTCCTCTCCACAAACACACAAAGGCAGCATGTTTATAGTATTAACGCGTCCAAAGAGAAACCTTATTAGAAACACAAAATGCTCTGAGCTGCAAACAACAGTAGCAGGAACAAGATGTCCAACGTGTGAACTAAAGTGTGCTTTAAGTATATATTTCACTGCCCATGCTGGGGTAAACTACACCTACACGTACAGTAAATTCATTATTATTCATTCCTTTATGAATGTAAAGAATTATGTTGGTTTAGTATGCAAACGTGCAAAGGTGGAACTACTTTAGATTCATTTCATACTCTATTTTACAGTATGAGACTTTGCAGTTGTTTTGAGGTACTTTTGTAGTAGGAACATGTATGTTTTTCAGCTGTAAATGATCAAACCCTTCAGACTTTTAGAAATTATCCAGTAATTCGTCATACTATAATACTTCATCATCAATCCCACATGGAAGTATATATGTATAAACTGCTTTTGATAAATTGCAGGTGAATTATTTAAAACTAAATCAAGTTACAGAGGGGAGGGAAGTGCTGCCTTCTTTGTAAATGCCTGGTTAGTATTTGCATAATGCATTGCTTGACTGGAAAATTGCTCTATTCCTCTGGGATGGAATAAAATCAGTTTGCTGGAGCTGTGAACTTGCCATCTTTTATCAAAAGTTTAATTCCCAGCAAGATTGCTTTAACAAAATCAGGATATAAACATTCAACTGTCAAAGTGTGTAACTTAAAGGGAAGGACCTTATACATTATTGCAAGAAACATAAGTGGAAACAACAACAAGCTCTGCAGCCCAAACAGGACAGTAGATTTGTAATGTGTGATCACAATTTATCTCTGAGAGCATCAAATGTACACATGAGATCCTCAAAGTCAACAGAGCATCAGGTTAGAGAGCAGAAGAAGCGACAATGGAAGCACTTGACTGCAGCGATGACATCCTCAAAGTCTTTCACAGTCAGCAGCTGTCAGAGGTGGCAGCACAAAGGGCAGAAAAACTCACATCCCAGCACGCTGCACTCAAATCACACAGAATGGGTGCAGACACACACATTTCATGTACATTTGATAACAAGTAAAACGTTTATCTAGGGAAGCACTGCTCTGCTGTGCTGCATACGCTCACTGTGCTACTAATGGGGAGTTTATCCTACTTTATGATGCTATGCAATCTATGGTATCATTATAGGAGTTTATGAGGTGTAATATTTGTAATCCATAACTGAAATGCTCTGGCTGTGTTTAGCGTCTGCTATTTTTATGCATTAATTACAGGATAGCAATTTATAGTTAAACACTTCTCCTTTTGTTTATCTGTTTTCACACCCACTCTAGGAACCATGAGCTAAATGCAATAGCAATTTAACTAGTGATGACCCGGAGAGGTTAAACTTGTTAACAGCAGGGAGTGAATCTTCTCTGCTGTGTGTGCGGGTGGACAGCTGATTTATTTTCCATGCAGTTATTTTGCTGTAAATCTGCATTCAACCATTATACTGACTAAGCGCTGTGTAGGAGGAGAGAGTCAATCATGACTGATTAATGCCATCGCTAAGCCTGCATGGAGGCTGTCATTGAAATGATGTGGCACCGGCTTTCAAATGAGGTCATCATCTCAAAATATACAGTGGGAATGTTAGGTATGTTTATTAAAGCTAGGGATTTACATTGAAGAGCCATGGGAAAAAAACACACCTCTGGGAGTTGTATTTGTTATTTGGAAACTTAATGAGATAAAACAAGATGTCACAAGAGAACCTCCTTTCTTCCTCTCTGACAGACATACCACAACGCTGTAATGACAGAATCAATTATCAGCACAGCAGCCTGTAACAAATGAATGAATGGTGGTGCATCAAAGAGCACAATGTCAAGAGTGCACTGACAACTCGCAGTGAATCAGAGAATAAACCAGCAGACAGCAGCACCGGTTTATCTTCCTCATCAAACCATACACTGCCAATGATTAACATCTCATCCACAAAGCTTTAAACGTGTAATATTCTACAAACAATGATCGTCAGACACTTTAATGTCAAGGATTCCCCACACACACACACACACACACACACACACACACACACACACACACACACACACACACACACACACACACACACACACACACACACACACACACACACACACACACACACACACACACACAGTCTAGTATAACTGTCAGCAACCTTATATGATGGGAATAAAACCAGTATTGATAAGGGACACCTTTAAAGGGGGGATCCAAACCCCTATCTCCACTATGACATGATAAGAACCCACATTATTATCCACTTCTTTAATTGGCATCATCTCCAACAAATTGGAAACCAATTAGGCAAGTCCACTTTTGAGAATGTACTTGTTGTATTTACAAATCAATTAAAGTGTCTAACATAAAGCAAACGAACCCAGCACCTGTGTCTAATACATATTATCTAAAGCTTATTTGTTGCTTTTATAATTGTGTTCCTAATTAAGACATGTGTGAATTGTAGGTTCTCCAAACCCCTGATCTTCACTACGACATGGCTACAACACACATGATCATCCATGTCTTTAATTGGCATCATCTCAAGCCAATTGAAGACCAATTAGACAAGTCCTGTGTTGCTTCTGAGTGAGTGGGTGGGGGGGGGACTCCACTTGAGAAACCACTCCACTGATGAAAAATGCACACACACACCAACACAAACACACACACAGGTAATGATCCAGAGCCTGCTTACCTCCAGACGGTCCAGGCTGATGAAGCTGGTGATAGCAAATCCATCAATGATGTCCTCCTCCTGCGAGCTGGACTCCCGTCTCTTCCTGCGGGGGGGCCGCGGGGCTCTGGCGGCGGCTACGGGGCGCGGCGCCTTCTTACCGGGCCGGGAGGCGGCGTCCCTCCCCGGACTGAGTCCTCCCTCCCGGTCAGAGCAGGAGGAGTTGGGGCTGTCTCTGCTTCCTGCCTCCCGCAACCTCCGCACCCTCTCCCGCTTGGCCCTGCGACCCCCCTGCTTCAATTTCCCATCCATGTTGTCGAAAAGAAATGTAAATATAACTCCACAGCGGGGGGCTCGCCTGGCTGCACCGTGTAATAACAACACACGCACACACTCTCGCACACACACACACTCACAAACACACACACTGAACTGACAATTGCAGGCTGCCGCGCTAAAAACGCAAAGATAGCGCTGTGCGTGAATAACAAACACAGCCTAATAACACTCAATGACCTTCAGTGTAAACCTCTCAAATCTCCATTACGATAAATGTTCAAGTATCCCACTCCCGGCGGTGGGAAGACGCGTTATTTTGTCACGAATCCGCACTGTGTCGACGCGGTGTCCGCTAAAGCAGGTGCAAAACACGGTGAAATAGTTAAAATATACGCCGTACAGCCGCTTCGGAACTTTTGTTGGAATAATAAGAAGCGATGTTACAGCCGGGGCTCGCTGCATGCCGCAGACAGAGAATCATGTCGCTGTTGTTTTCCACCTCCCCGATCCATGATCCAGGGCTGTCAGACACCGAGCTCTGGATACTATCCGTCCGAAACAAACCCGCCTGCCGAGGAAAGTACGCAGGCTATCGGTGCTGTCTGCTGGGTGAGTGAATAATCCCCATATTCCTCTCTGCGCTTCAAACGGATCCCAAGTCCGAGAGCTACTTATGCGCAATATTCCCTAAATGATCCGAATAAGACATCCAGTGTGTGGCCAAACTCCATGAGGCGATGAAGCGGTCTATTCCAGTTGAGATAATGTTGAGTTTCCTATAAATCCACTCCGGTCCGTCCCTTTGGCTGCTCGGTGGCTCGTGGTATTTTCTATTCGCATAAGAAGGCTCTGATAAGTGTCCTTAAAGCGACAGGAGTGATTAAAATCCCCCCCCCCACCCCCTTCTCATTCCCTTCATCCGAAATTAAGAGACGCAGTGAAGCTTCAGAGAAACCCACATAACTGACGTATTTCCGCCACCTCTGGCCCGAATTCACCATAGGAAGGAAACTGGGGTAGAAAAAAAAAAGAGTGGGGGGGGGAAATCATTCTCTCTCGCTGTTGGCACACTTTGTCACACAAGGCTCTGTTTTATTGTGAGTCTGCCAGAGCTGATGCCACATCATGCGTGTCTGGGCTGTCACTGGTCATAAATGCCAGGCACACACACTCACACACACACACATCATTCAGGGTTTGACAACTTGTCCATTACTCTCACCATGTTGGACATCATCCCAAAAGTTCAACTCAAAGTGGAAAGTTGCATTTCATTGTCAGATTACTGTCAACATATCACAAGTGCACAATACATATTTAAAATATGGGTTGCAGTGCTTCCCCTGTCCCAGCTATTTAAACCCTGCAGTGTGTGTGTGTGTGTGTGTGTGTGTGTGTGTGTGTGTGTGTGTTTCCCAGTGTGCAGCGTGGGGACTTCCAGGTCTGCAGAGTACAGCACAGCTTCATTTATCTGCTTTCCATCAGCAGAAATCAGGGCAATGACATTATATATTCATTGCATTGTGCAACAGTTGTTTTCATTACATATTTCAATTGCAACTCCACCTACACTTACAGCACTTACAGCAAAATGTTGCTTTGTGTTGTGTAAATTATTATGCCAACAAGTGTGTACCCTTTTGAACTGTTCTACTACAGCATGTGACTTTGTATTTGTTATGAAGTATGTTTTGTGTCAGGGAAAGGTTAAAATCGATAGAAAAAGGGGAAGAAATCTGCTGTAAATGTTAAAACCCTCAGAATGTATCCCGCCTTCACACCAAAATACTCATGCCAAGATCATTCCCACATCCCAAAATATAACCCTATAAACAAATATTGATAGAGAAAACTAAATAGATTGCATGTGACATTTATTTAATATTAAATCAAGTTACAAATGTCAGGGAAGTGGTGCCTTCTGGAAAAGTATTTATCAAGCTTGAATAAAGTCAGCTTGATGGATCTGTTAAACTGAAGTCTTTTATATTTAATTCCCAGTAAGATTGTTTTAACTTGATCTGGAAAAAACATTAAACTGTCAAACTGTGAGTAACTTAATATGCATGTCATACTTTACTATATCCTCAGGGAATGCATTTGAGTTACATCATAAACACATAAAAAACGACAGCAAAGATGGCTGAATTGTCCCTATGTTTGATTTAAAATCATGCTCATAATAAGCACCTTAGCTCATCCTGTTGGCGATCTAATAAGGAAAGACGCCTGTGAACTGCAGCGTGACTGTTTGCAGTTCTCATTAGTCAGAGTCAGAGTGGGGGGGAAAGCTCTGATGATGAACACTTAATATCAGAGGCTTACCGGTAATGATCTCATACCAAGGTGTGGAGCTGAAAAATTACAATATTCTGCAAGTGTAAAATATTGCATTAAAGAACCCTCATTATTTCATCTTCACAGTACAAGCAGCAGTGGAAGCAAACACAGAGTGAAATATTTAGGCAGCGGTTCAGGTGTGGGAAAGTTGTTTTATGGTGAGAGATTCTGTGGGAAACTGCAAAGGCTGTGCATCAAAATGCAAAACGGAACTAGTTTTATGCAAATCCAGTGTGCCGCGGGGTAAATTATCCTGAGCACTGTAGGCGATTAAACAAGAGGCTGCTCTCAGAGAGTGAGTAAAATGAAGTTTTTATGATACACGGCTGCGTCAGGTTACACTGTGTAATCTATACGCGAATAGCAAAATGTTATACTTACTCTGGCTGCAGTTCAAGGACCGTTACTAAGAATGCCCCTCGTGCACTTTTTAAACCAAGCAGCAAATCTGAGCATGGCAGCGAGTGCTTACGAGGACAACATCCAGGTGAGCAGCGCATCACTCTTTGAGGAAATGGACCTTTGGGGAAACCTGAGACAGTATCATTTCATGTTACTCTAACCTCTGTGAATAAACCCCTCTCTGTTTGAGCAGCTTTGCAAGAACTAATTCAGTAAGGAGATTAAAAAAGGGGGAACAGGTATGGTGAGAGGGAAGAGATTACCTCTGTTTCTTCCATGCTTCTATTTGCTGTGAACTTAATCCATAGCTAGACTGTGAGCTCCCACATCGCAGTCTTTCAAACGCCTCTCTGAAACGCCTCTTTGAAACGCTTCTCCCCGGCTGTGCCTGAAGCCGTCATGCTTTTATGACGTTTAAGCAGCAGAATTGTTTTTCTTTGCCTCCACCACGTGATAAGGATTGATTTGATGTCGAGGGGTCAAGGTACTCCTTGCTTAAAGGGTTATTTTCCGTTAAGACAGATCGAAGGGCGACACAGGATTGAGAGGTGAAGGATCCGAAGTGAGCGATAAAAGAGAAATAATTCTCCTGGAGAACACACCGTAGCCTCTGTGAAGAATATAGCCCTGCAGAAATCAATAAGCCTAGATTTCACACTAGAGGACTTCACAGCTGTGAGACACAAATCCCTACACTGTTGCTGAGATGATAAATGATGTTGGTCTCACAATATCATTTGTGCACAGTCAGTTTATTAGGACTACTTTCAACTTTTCTGGACACCATCAAGGTAACATGGCAATGGTGTAAGTGGCAGATTGTTTCTGATGGGTTTGCTAGACAGTCAGTTTTGGACTATTATGTCAGTACTTATTCTTTTTGAATAATGTCTGATGCAAGAGTTTTACAAATGATTGATTTCTATAAGACATCTGTTTAAAGAACATGGCTTTGGCAAATGAATTACGATAAAGGGTCAGAGTAATGCCGCTAAAGTCACAGAAATATTGCAAATCATAAGGTGTTGAGTCTTCCAATAATCTTGTAATTTCTCAAATACCACTCAGTGGCTGAAGAAAACTAGTGTATGTCCTGTCCTTGAAGACTCCTGACTCAAACTGACCGTACATTGTCTATTGTTCACTGCCAATCAGCTTTAGCTACTGATTGTTTAATCAGCTTCGACATGGATTAGAGTCTCAAGAAAAAGAAGAAGAAGATCCTAGGTTCAACCTTGTTCTCCAGTGATAATGAATCCCTACAAGCTCACTTAGAAAACGTCAAACAACCCTTCACTATACTTGGCTTTTGCTATTTGACTGATTCTGTTGTGTTTTGCTGTGTGGCTCTAAGGATTGCAATGCCAGTCAGCAGGTGGTCCAAGTAGCTCAACAAATATGTGATCGATTGCCATTTCATATACTGTAGTAGTGAAATGCAAAGTGTCCAGAGGATGAACTTTTCAGACTTTGGTTATTCCAACTTGTGATTTTGAGTCACAAGCAGGCTGACTTGTGAGCCCTTTAGAGAAATATCTCAACAACTAAATATTTTGTCCATATATGCATGATCTATAGAGGCCGAGTCCTAATGATTTTGGCGATCCTCTAATGGCGCATTTCCACTGCAGGACCTAGCACGGCTTAGTACGGTATGGTTAGGCCTTGGTAGGCCAGGCTCACTTTATGCTGCGTTTCCATTACAGTTTAGTAACAGGGGTAGTAACTATAGTAACGCAGTGTAGGCGGGGCGATCGGCTGTTCAGCGGGCGGAGCGACGCTGCATAAAACTGCCGTGACTTCATCTTCAATGCGAACCACAAAACCAAAACATCAGCCGTTAGCTGTTAGCCCTCAGAGCTCACAGCTCCTCATATCTGTTCAGAAACTAGACAAAAGTTAAACAAGTACAAACCACAGACTGTCTGTGTCATGGCGAATACAGTCGCTGCTTTATTTATGTCTGTAGGTCGTTGTTGTGAGTGTGGACGGAGCATATACAATGTTAGCTTAGCCTGATGGATCTGATCTCCATTCAGGAAACACGCATTTTAAAAGGTTTTTTGCCTGCCGTCTGTCTGCAGACTTGTCAAAGCATTAATTCATGGTTTTTACTAACCGGTATCAGTATGTTGTTACTAACCGGTATCAGTATGCTGTTACTAACCGGTATCAGTATGTTGTTACTTCGGCATCATTTTGAAACGTGTATTACAATTAAATCACGGTAAAATATGTTCATTTTGTTGTAGTGTTGAGTGTTTACGTCACTAGTTTAGCATATTCAGCCCGGTTGTTGGCCCGGTAAGAACCTTGTTTTTGGAGGGCCAGAAAAAAGGTGAAAAAGTAGCCCTGGGCCGGAACTACCCCTAGTGGAAAAGCAAAAGAAAGCAGGCCTGGTTTGGCTCGGCTCGCTTAAACCGTGCTGCAGTGGAAAAGCGCCATAACTTTCCCCTTAGGGCCAAGATTAGTGCAACATTTTCACTTATTCTGTGAAATATCTAGCCGATTGACACCAACTTTTGTAGAGCCATTCACGTTACCAGATGATATTTACTTAGGACCTTTTCACTTACACCTCTATGAGGCCGACCATTGTTCTTTTGAGTGACTTGTCTCAACAACTATCAGATGGATTACCGTGACATTTAGACATTCACTTAAACCTCAGATTGAATTGTAATCACATTAGTGCTCCTTTAACTTTCAGGTTAGATTTTTCAATGGTCAATTACTCTGGTTGTGAGCAAATACCTCGTAAATTAGGCTCATGAAAGCACTTAGCTACGAGGTTTAGCATGCCAATGTTAGCATTGAGCACCACCATCGCATAGGGTCTCGTCTCCTTTTTGAGAGAGGGCAGTGATTTTGGTAGTTTTCCCGACAAATGATCCCAATATTTCCCCATTGTTTATTTAACCAGAAGCAGCATGCTTGTGTTTCAATCCATCAGAATCACCAGCAGCAAGCAGTGGCAGCCAGCTGTTTTAAATATGGAGTTGTTGGGTTCTCACTGAGACATCTCAATGTGCTGCCAGGCTGTCACTGAGGAATTACTGTGAGGGAAAGCATGAGTCTGTGGTGTTATGCCTATAGGGCTCTCCTCTGCGACACATCATGGAGTAATTCACTAGTTTTGGTGGCAATTTACAGGCAGACTCAACAAGAAATGTGCCTTGGGGCCTCGGAAGAAACGAGCTCTCTCGGGAAACCACGGCCAGCTATAGGATTGCTGTGCAAACCGCCACATGAAAAATTAACCTGCTCTCTCCACAGACAGCGCTTACATCCTCCCTGCCTGAGAACCTTCGAACACACTCTCCCACTGTCTCTTTCTCCCCCGTCTTTTATCTCCCTGCATGATATCTGCACAGCTCATGTTATTCAGATCTATCACAGAGCCAGCGCTCCCTATCTTTGCTTCAAAGACAACAGCTGTTTGTTTCATGTTGAACATAGACCATTATTTGTAGACTGGCAGATATTGCATGGGAAACGTCCATGGCCTCTTCAGTAATCAAGTACAAATGAATAATGAATGAATGGTAGTCTATCAATGAAAGTCAACTGGAAGTCACCAACTTAAATATGTGAGTTAACAACGGGGGATTAGTGGAGAAACTGATAGGCAAAGCAGTGAGGTGTCAATAATTTAACGGAGCAGGTTGTAAATCTAAGTGCCTTTGGATATTTCATAGCACTGGAGAGCAAAGTTTAATCAAACAGAGAGATTGGCCCCAGAGCTGTGTGTTAGAGAGCGGATTTATTGGCAGCCCTTGAGCAGGCAGTAGGGTTTTTATAACAGGCATCATTCAGGGCGAAATTAGCAATGTGACCTGCTATTTTAGTGAAATAAATTGAGTTTAGAGATTGATGTGGCAAAATGTCACGTTAAATGTCATCATGAAAAGATGTTCCTTTGAAATATTGTGAGCCGTGCAGGGATGTGTTTCTGTTCGGCTCGTTTTTCTCCATCACTGTGAACATCTTTTCACTCAAGAATTCCCACTTTCTTGTTTTGGTTCCAGGCATTGCTCAACATTTTGAGTGAAATGCCATAATGGTTTTTATTGATCCTTGATGTCTGGTGCCCTCACTGATGCTGGAGTAACAATGCTCTCTGCCTCTCCAAATCGCTTCAACAGATGTTGTGACAGCACAGCTTTTCATAAAAGACCCGAAGGCGGTCGATATTTCCACAGGACTGAGCTTCGATTTCCCTGGGTTGGAAGACGGATGAAATGAGGACGTTATCCAAGTTTATCACTGTAAAGACTCACTATACTCACTATACATTTACTGTAGCAGTGGAGTTTGCCAGTTATATACTGTTTATAAGGAAACAAGCAGTAATGTCAAATCCTTTAGGAAAACATCTACTGTACTTAACCTTTGAAAGAGAATGGCCAACATTTTGGGAACTACACTTCACGATATAATTTGCAGAATTAAGGAACAAATCACTGTTGAATTTGAAACTTGAGCAAGCAGATGGTAAGCTCAGCTTTGCAAAAAGGCTGGCAGTTGAGCAAGGACATATTATTCTAATTTTCACGTTTATATTCATATATTTGTTGTCCCTACTGTGTCATGTTTCCATGCTTTAATGTTCAAAAAGCTTATTATTCTTCTCATACTGCCTGTGCTGCAGCACCTCTTTTCACCCTCTGTCTGAAACCAGAGCCCAGTCTGCTCTGATTGGTTAGCTGGTCAGCTCTGTTGCGATTGGTCAACCACTCAGAGATGTCCCGCCCCTTAGCCTATCACGTACAATGTGTTGGAGCGCTAGCCAGTAGGAGCACGACTGTTACATAGTGATGTCACCGTTTCCAGCATTTTCAATAAGCTAACAAATCTTTAGGCTCCAGCATTATATTTAACAGAACATGTAACTCTAACCTAGAAAGCATATAAGCGTATATTTTCTCTTACCATGCAGCTTTTTAATTTTGCTTAATCCTGAAAAAACCTGCATTAAACACTGAACACTGATGAAAAACTGCAAGTCTTTTCATCAAGCAAAATGTTGTCAATTAAAAAGCGTATGAACTAAAAGGTCAATGCATTCCTTTAAGCAAAATGGAGTGGATTATGTAAAATATTAATTTTTAAAGTACTTGGTAATATATTCTGCATGATCGGCATGAAAGGGCGGCCCAGTGATTAGACTGCATCGTGACCTGTGGCTCAGTGGAGGAGGGAAGGTAAAAAAAAAGATGAGGAATTACTTTCTCAGGGATTAGTATCAAAGTCTCACAAAAAAGAGGCAGTTAAGGATAGTCTGTGTCGCTGTCACAGCTCTCTGCTTTAGTTTCACAGTGAAACGTTATTCTTATTTGAAATGTTTGAGTAAACTAAGAGAGCAAATACAATCAATAGTAGAAATGTGAAAAGGGGAATCCATATCCGTACATAATCAAAGTGAAGTCAAAGTCAACTTTATTGTCAATCTTTCAGTTTGAGTGTACAGACAGAGAGATCGAAATACCGTTTCCCACAATCCCGAATACAAAAACAAATATATATAAAAATATGTATGCAAATATGTATATACCTATATGTACACAATCAAAGACACATGTATACATATGTGTCCTTTCACACTTTGAGTTTCAATGTCATGAAGTATCATGCATGTTTTCTAAATCATACTACAAAAGTGTTCCTTATATCTAACAAAAACAGTAGAGGTGGAGGAGGGAAGGAGGTGGAATTACATGCAGAGGGATTAGTATCAAAGTCTCACAAAAAAGAGGCAGTTAAGGATAGTGTGTGTCACTGTCACAGCTCTCTGTTAGTGTCTCAGCCCAGTGGGCCAGTGTTAAATAACTTGAGGATAGGCAAAGATTGACAGGGTGTGAGTGGTTTCTTTCTCAATGTAACGTCTCTTTTCTCTGGAGCTTTGTGCCGGACAGAGAAGTATTCCCACTGGTCACGCTGTAATTAGGGCCCGAGCCACCAAACCCCAGAAGCTGCAGTGATCGTTTGTGCCAAGTCTCCAAACAACCACCTCTCCAAACCTCCCACACACAGAGCCCACTCTCCCTCCTTTCACTCTGGTCTCACTTAGCGTCTCTCCAACATGCAGCCGTGTGGTAATGCACCCTGTAACGGCTCACAAGTGGCAGATTTTTCAACCTCGAAGGCCGTGTCACATTAGCAGAGGTGATGTTCTCAACAGGCTGACACAATGTGACAAACTGTCTCAGAGGAGGGTTCCCCCACCCACGACCGAGCTTGTTATATGCGTGAATAAGTCACACAGAAATAAAGTAACAGAGAGAGAGAATAAGAGACTCTCTCAGCTTGTTTTCCGCGCATATCTGCAGCCACGCAGTATAATGAGCACAATGTTAACAGAGAGGGTAAACATAGCGGGAAACTAACAGGCTGCGGTGAAGGCTGTCTGTGTAATGAGGGAGAAGTCTATACTCCTCCATTGTAAGTTCATCTCACTTTATTTTATTTACCCAGGGAGAGTTTACTGAGTTTCTTATTTACTTTTTTATTAAAAAGTGTTGCTTCACATGTATAGTATTGGAGAGTTTGACAACAGAGCAGTTGTTCAGGGTTATGTTCCTCGCTCAATCACATCCTTGGTATCTGTTGGAAGAAACTGCTGGAGGACAATACACAAAATACAAGTGTAGTTTTATACTTTTAGTTTTTATTATTATTAGGTTTTGCCCTGTGCTATGTTCCCAAACCACTCGGCTGTCTGGTCAGCTTTAGTTTCAGAGTGAAAAGTTCTTCTTATTTGAAATGTGAGAGTAAAGTAAGAGAATTAATACAGTCAATAGTAGATGTGTGAAAAGGGGAATCAATATCTGTACATAATGTGTCCTTTCACACTTTCCGTTTCAATGTACACTCATGAAGTAGTATCCTGCGTGTTCCCTATATCATACTAGAAAAGTGTTCTGTAAATTCAACGACAGATGTAAGTGTTCCTTATATCTGACTTAAAAGTAAGTGTTCCCTAAATCCAACTAGAACCTCAAGTGTTCCCTAAAGCCAACTAAAAAGTTAAGTGTTACAACTATAGAACAAGGAACATACGTGTTTCCTAATTCAACAAGAAATGTACAGTATATTTTCCCTAAATCCAGCTAAAACTAAAGAGTTCCCTTAAACCCATCTAACGTAAGTGTTCCATGAATCTAATTAAAACATATGTGTTCCCAAAAAGCCAACTAAAACTAGGTGCTCCTTAAATCCAATTAGAAATGTTAGTGTTCCCTAAATCCAAATAGAAACTGAAATGTTCCCTAAAGACAAATAGAAACCATGGTGTTCCCTAAAGCCATCTAGAAACGTAAGAGTTCCCTGAAGACAAATAGAAACGTAGATGTTCCCTAAATCCAAATAGAAACATAGGTGTTCCCTTAACACTAGAACCGCCAACGGGTACATTTTACCCGCAGCTGTTTCTTGATTGTATGTAACTTTTTTTCAATAAAATATTCAAGTCTCCCAGTCCGTGACTTTTCCTGAAAGTGTGTTATGTAGCACCCTCTGTTGTTAAAAATTGTCAATATGAAGTCAGATTGAAAAAATGCCCATTAGCGCCAGCGGGAAATATTTACCTTATAGAAAATGCAGTGATTTTCGCGCTATTGATCTCGCGTGAAAACATAAACATGACGTGTTGCTATAACAACGCCTGTTGTTTACTGCGGTTCCTGATAGAGAGAGAGAGAGAGAGAGATAGAGAGAGACTTTGCACATAACTCACGGTAGCAATCTTTTATACTTCATGCAATCTGCATGAAGTATTACAACATGAAACGCTGAGAGTCCACAGATTCTATTGGTATAAGTTTCATCACTGTGCGATCAAAACTCACTCTTAAACCTGTAACCTGAAAATCAATGCATTCTAATAGCGGGTACATTTTACCCGTTGGCGGTTTTAGGTATACACTGACCCCTGGCGGTTCTAGTGTTAATCCAAATAGAAACGTAGATGTTCCCTAAAACCAAATAGAAACGTAGATGTTCCCTAAAGCCAAATAGAAACGTAGATGTTCTCTAAATCCAAATAGAAACTTAGGTGTTCCCTAAAGACAAATATAAACTTAAGTGTTCCCTATAAGACAAATAGAATGAGAAACTTAAGTGTTCCCTTAAAGTAAACCTCAATGTGCATTCATTCAGAAGTATCAGATCAAAACTAATGCCATGTCAACAGTACTTGTTGAGGAAAGGCAATTTACTCTGCTTTATTTCCTCCTTGATGCTTTCAATGACCTTTTGAAGCGATGGATGAATGTTGAGTGACAGTAAGACATGAATCTTGTCACAGTTCAGTTGTCCATCATTATTATTTCATGCAAATCACTGATGCACAGTGTAACACAAGATACAACCATTCAGTGTCTATACAAAAAAACACAATGTTCCAAAAAAAACGATATGCTTTATCTCAAGTGTTATGACAGCGCATACATTGTAAAGAGCAATCAGAATGACTTGCTGAATAACAAGCGAGTGGGAAGAATAGAATATCAACTAAGGACAGATTGGAAGTTAAAAGGCTGTAAAATGAGCGTGTGTTGAAATGGAGAGGGAGGCTGTGAGCACGAGCATTATACTCTGCTTCTTACGCTCCCCTGGCTTTCACAAGGCTCTTGATTAGCAAACAGCAGCCCCCGAGATAAAACACACTCATACACACACACTGGATTTGCATGTTAAGAGACTTAGAGCTTGTCATGCATGGATCTACTCCAGGCAAACGAGAGGGGAGAATATTTAGATGCTGCTCTTTCTGCGAAGGGATTTAGATTCCTTCGTTTGTTTTGTATCTTCATAGGTCGACTCTTTATCTATCTCTTGTATCTATCCCAATGGTGGTCCTGTGTGGAAACTACAGTATGTAATTATGCATGGCACTGTGGAGTCTATTTTTATATAACATTAGAAAGACTGATTCTTATTATGACATTATAAGCTTATTGTGCTCATTTTATGTTGATGTGACTTTAGACAAAATCACCAATCCCAAGGTTTGATGGATTGGATAGGACAACAAAGGGAAACGTTTCATAAAAAGTTTTAGCCTGCAATAACAGAGTAGCAAGATCAGGTGCAGACACTGGAAGAATACAAAGAGTTATTCATAAACAGGACATCGCTACGGCCTTGAGTTGTATGGGAGCTTCGCACCCACGCATAGCTAGGAAGCAGCCTTATGAAAGTTTCCCACTTATCTGTAGAAACGTTAGCGAAAACAAATTACTAGAATAGAGCCAGAGTAGGGAGGGACTTCGCCAGCCGGCCGAATGCTGATTGGGAGGATCGTGTTGCCAAGAGACTCTGTGCACCAACCAAAGAGAACCAAGACTAAACCACGGTATCTCTTCAGCTAGTCTTGGCCAATCATAAATGTACGGGCGATGCCCTGTGTAATAAAAATGTATTGTCGCACGAGGTTCGAGGCTCTTTTCCGGAAATAGTGGTTACAGATTACAGCTCTGCTGCCTGTAATTTCTATGACGTGACAGAGTCCTTGGCCAAGTGAATATATATCTTTTGCTCTCTTTTAATAAATAGTTGAACTTAGAAGTCGTTTGTCTTTCCTGGAATTTTGAACACAACAGCACTGAAACACACTTGTTTTGTGAGCTTGCAGGTTCACTGTGCGCAGTTAATTGCAAAAATTGCTACCATTGCATGCTTGTTTAAACATATCGCATTAATAACACTAGGGCTAGGTCATGTTTGATCACACAACAGCAGTTGGAGTAATTATAAATGTACTTGTAAATTAATATTTGCACAGCCATATTATTGCTGGTATTGCCTTTTTACATAATGTAATACCTTTCCGTGTACGTTGTGTTGTATCTTTATAGGTCGACTCTTTCTCTATCTTTGTATCTCACAAGTAACCCTATACTATATATATATATATATATATATATATATATATATACTAATGGTGGCCATGTCTGGAAAACTACAGTATGTAATTATGCATGGCACTGAAACACACTTTTTTGTGAGCTTGCAGGTTCACTGTGAGCAGTTAATTGCAAAAAACCTGCTATCATTGCATGCTTGTTTAAACATATTGCATTAATAACACTAGGGCTAGGTCATGTTTGATCACATAAGCAGTTGGAGTAATTATAAATGTACTTAGTAAGCTTGTAAATTAATATTTGCGCAGGCTGGTATTACCTTTTTACATAATGTAATACCTTTCCGTGTACATACAAAGCTAGACACATTTGTAGGTCTCATGCAAACTGGAACAACAGGACGTCATGCACAGTTCAAGGCAAAAAGCCACTGCAAGACATACAGCGTCATTATACTCCACTGCTTGTATTGCTCTTGTGACTAACACGTGTTTAGAATAAGAAATGATTAAAAGGTACATCAGGAGGATTTGCATAAACTGTGAGACACTGTGAGCGAATATATGGATCATTTGGTTTATAAATGGAGACGTGCTGAGGCAACGCAGCGTATTACTTTCATGTGAAAAAAGCAGACGCTCGAGTTCCCCCTCAGTAATGACTTGGTTAAATATAATTTATGACTAGATCATAACTTATTTACCAACTTGCTGATTAATTATGTAGGCCCGAAATGTAATATCTCTGATTATATGCGACAGTAGATCTTCACCGTTACAGATGGAGGGAGTCTCTATCAGCGGGTTTATGTTAAGAAGCTTTTCTTTTGTGAATTGATACAGACGAATTAGTGGAGATGTGAAAAAGTGTTTATCCTTTTGCTTGATTGTATAACGCTGAAGGATGTTCCTCTTCAGTACTATGCATCTATCCAGTCGCCATTTAATCCCTATCAAATATAGAGGATGCAGTCTGGTGAAGTTAAGCTGATTTAGTTCTGCTCATATTTTATATCATGTTTTAAAGGATTGAATCTCATATTCAAACAGAACTGGATTTATAGCCAAGTAAAAACCATTTTATAATAATACCGAATACAGGGAAGGATATGGTCAAACCCCTTCATCCATTTGTCATGCTTGTTTAACTTTTCCTACTCACCACACTAAATCCATTTTCACACAAAGTTTGAGGAGCCTTAGCTCAAAATTGGTGCAGGCAGCTTTTTAAATATGTAATGGCTGAGCTGTGGGCAACATGCTGAAGTGGCAATGTACCTCAGCTCCAGCCGAGTGAATGAATGATAGATCCTTCTGTGAATCAACTTCTGTATGCTTTCAGAAACAAACCGGGTGTGACACTTCTCTACGTTAACTGTGTTGGGAAGGAAAAAATACTTAAGCTGTACAATATAAGAATTTCATCGGATGTGACCCAGGCATGGTAACCAGGGAAGCCAGGTATGATTACATTACATTTAGTATATTACCCAAATGTAAACAACAGAGATCGTTAAAAGTGGAAAATGTCTTCATGAGTTTGAATCTCACTACATTGTCTGAAGGAAGAAATCCTGGTTCTCTTTTCGGGGATAATGTAGCATATCACAAAACAAGAGTCTAACTAGAAGTGTAATGGTGCTTTTCCACTGCAGGGCCTCGCTCGGCTTAGTACGGTATGGCTAGGCCTCGTTAGGCCTTGTTAGACCAGGCTCACTTCATGCTGCGTTTCCATTAGTTCCATTTAGTAGCTGGGGCAGTAACTATAGTAACGCAGTGTAGGCGGAGCCGTGACGTCATCTTCAATGCGAACCACAGAAAAACAACATCAGCCGTTAGCTGTTAGCACTCAGAGCTCACAGCTCCTCATATCTGTTCAGAAACTAGACAAAAGTTAAACAAGTACAAACCACAGACTGTCTGTCATGTTGAATACAGTCGCTGGCTTATTTATGTCTGTAGGCCGTTGTTGTGAGTGTGGACGGTCGGAGCATATACTGCGTTAGCTTAGCCGAACTCAATTCAGAAAACACACATTTTAAAAGGTTTTTCGCCTGCCGTCTGTCTGCAGACTTGTCAAAGCATTAATTCATGGTTTTTACTAACCGGTATCAGTATGTTGTTACTTCGGCATCATTTTGAAACGTGTATTACAATTAAATCACGGTAAAATATGTTCATCTTGTTGTAGTTGCCAGCGATTCTCTCACTAGTTTAGCATACTCAGCCCGGTTGTTGGCCCGGAAAGAACCTCAATTTTGGAGAGCCAGAAAACTGTGAAAAAGTACCCGCTAGCTGGAACTACCCCAAGTGGAAACGCAAAAAAAAACGGGCCGGGCACGGCACGCTTAAACCGCGCTCCGCGCGGTAGTGGAAATGCGCCATAAGTGTCCTTAAATCAAACTATAAATATAAATGTTCCCTAAATTCAACATGGCTTAGTGTTCCCTAAAAACCCAAATGTAAATATGAGTTCCGTAAATCCAAGTTAAACCTTTAGTGTTGACTAAATCCAACTTGTTCGCTCAATCCAACAAAAAACGTGTGTTTCTTAAAATGGATCAATATATCATGTGTGTTCCCTAAATCCAATTAAATACGCATTAATCAATAGAGCTTTTGGTGTTTCCTAATCCCATCTAAAAATGCAAGTGTTCACTAAATCCAACTTCAAATATACAGTGTTTGCTTAATCTAAAAAAGTAAGCGTTCCCTGGCCTATAGTACATCCAACAAGAAATGTGTGTGTTCCCTGAATACAAAAAAAATGTGTGTATTCCCTAAATTCAAATACAAATGTGTGTTCCCTAAATATAAACAATAAATCATGTGTTTACCCTAAATAAAGATACAAGTATAAGAGTTTCAAATCCAATTACAATAATGAGTGATCCCTAAATCCCACAACAAATTTAAGTGTTCCTTAAATCCAAGTAGAACTGGTATTATTTCCTTAGTCCATCCACAAATATACAGTAATTGTTCCCAAAATCCCTAATTTCAACACAAATGTTAAGTATTTCCTAAATCCAACTCGAAGCATTAGTGTTCACTAAATCCTACAAATAAACTAAGTAACCAACTAGAAATGTAAGTGCCATGTAAATCCAACTAGAAAAGTAAATGTTCCCTAAATCCAACAAGGCATCAAGAGTGTGTTTTCCTAATCCAACAAGTCGTTGTGTGTTTGTTCCCTAAATCAAACAATGCGTATATGTTTCCTCAAACTACAAGGCATATGTAGTAAGTAACCCAAACCCATTTGTCTTGGTTCCTCATGTGAAACCTTGTCTATAAACCACATTTCCTCCACTGTGTTCCTTATGCATGGCTGTTCAGGGAGTCAGAGTCTCTGCAGTGCTGTCTCCCAACAGATCTGCAGTTAATCTCTCACAGCTCTCCGATGGGAGGAAATGATAAAGGCAGGAAGAGGAAGACGGAGAAATAGAGTTACTCTGCTGAGCTAAGGCTCCCCAGGGACTGCTCATACGTCCAAAACCCCAGCAAGAATCCACTGACTCAAGTGATTATGGTTTTACTGTGTTTACATGCGTGGGCTCAAGTTCAATGTTTACTTAGAGACTGAAATATACTTTAAGCTGTCCGACATTTCAGTCTCAATATCTAGCAGAGTACCCATACCTGCAGGGATTTTATGTGTTTCATTAAATATGACTGATTTAAAGCATTGGCAGTCAAATGTACATGTTAAAGCAATTGCAGTCTGTTTTATAAATTCATGCCTTAGTTTCCTCAAGGCTAAGAAATTAGATCTTCTTTTCTTTTGCATACAATGTGTCAGCGAGAGTTGTTGACTGGGATGGAAAAATCTATAATGGGTCAGCGTTTCATAGAAAGTTTCTCTAGTGGTAAATCTGCCAAACAAAGAGATCCTCAAAGTGAGTCAACAAGTGGAGTCCAACAGATTGAGGACACAGCTCAGTTTCTGGTGATTCTTCCATTTGGTGGGCTTCCCGTAGGCTGGGCTGTTCCGCTTCAGGCTTTGCTCATTGATCTCCTCTCCTGAGATGCACTTCACCTCCGAGCACAAGACAAGACGGAGAAATCACTTTATTCCTCGCCTCAAAAGAAGCTCCTGTATGTCTGTGATACAGCGAGCAAGATGAAGATCAAACCGTTATCCAAGCGAAAACAGGTTGACCGAATTCATAGACAGAGCAAATGTTTTCAAGCATGCTTTCTCAGAAATGCACACTTTCACATCCCGCTGTGCCTAAAGGAGTTTTCACAATTTGTACGAGATGAGAGGCAGAGAAGGAGAGAGACACGCTGACACCGAGGGATGCTGCATGTTTTCTTCACTTCTCTGCAGCACCCAGAGGCTTCTCCAAAGCTTTTAGTGAAAAACAAGCGGCTGTGATGGAGCAAACATCCACTTCCCAGCCCAACCAGCCTACTATTGGCTTTGATATTTCAGTCACTATCAGTCGCCCCTGTGTTGTGTCCGTTTTAAATCTCATACCGGGTAAATTAATGTGTTCCTTTGGTCCTCTTCCATCACCAATCTTTCTCCTCCACCTCCATCCTTCACCCCCACCTCCATCCTTCGTCCCTGGTCTCCATTTCAAATTTGTTCCAGGCTTTCCTCCCCCAAGATTGACTTTCCGTAAAGCTTGCAGTTATACGCTTTGTCCTAGCTAAAGGTGGATGATACATTTGCCATTGTGATTACTGCCGAGGCAAAATGTCCTTGAGTCTCTTTACGAGAGTCTGTCTGAGGAAGTAGAGACGTGTCATTGAACCCACTCTCCGTCCTTCCTACTCTTTTCCATTGAGTTGTGAAATGCATTTTGTTCATTGCTCCGAGCTGAGGATACGCTTTATTGAGAAAAAAGGTCAGAATTTAAAGAAAAAGTCAACATTTTAAGAAAAAAATCTGATTTTTAAGATTTTGAGAAAAAAGTCAGAATTGTGAGATTTTGACGAAAAATAAAGAATTTTAAGAACATTTCTGAATTTTAAGAAAAGTCAACATTTTAAGAAAAAGACAAAATTTTAAGAAAAAGTCAACATTTTAAGAAAAAGTCAACATTGTAAGATTGTTTGAAAACAATTTGAATGAAAACCTTTTCTTCCAATGCAACCTTCAAGTGTTACAACTTGAATCAGAATGATTTAAGTCCTCTTGTTATTTAAAAATCAACAGAATGGTAAAGTACCAGAATCAAGATACTGTGAGGCATCTTTCCTACCTACATATTTGTTTTGGCTGGCATAGTATTGACCTTTAAAATTGGATTTCAGAGTACAATACTTATCTTGATCTTGTCACTAATTGCAACATGTCAATCCTTTTTGTCTGAGCACTTTAGAAATGTTCTACGCCTTAACAAAAAGAAACAAATACATGTAAACCCATAAATGAATCATTTGTTGTTCCCAACATGGAGTGTGTTTCTGACATCTTTTAGGGTTTTTATTATCTCAAGCTTCAGTTTCAAAATAATTCAAAGATCAGAACAACGTTGTCCCTCAGCAATACCGACAAAATGATATTACTATCGTGCAAAACAATACCACGTTTTGATGCCAGGCTGCGGAAAAGAATGACAATTCCCTTAACACCATGGTTTTTAGTAGCTCCTTTGAACATGTTGCCAGTTTTCCCAATTGTATCCTCTTACTAACCAAACCCAACGCCAGGAACTGTAATACATGAGTGAGCTTTTAACTCCCTCCTGTCCCGCCAGAGTCCAGGTTAAAAACAAGCAGTCTTTGGAAAAGTCGGAATGAATCCACAATTCCATTGTATACCGCCAGTGTTTAAGTTAAAGGGGACCTATCATGCAAAATGCACTTTTTGATGTCTTTTATATATAAATATGTGTCCCCGGTGTGTCAGGGAACTCACGCAGCATCAGAGAATAAAACCCTCTCTTTTCCTCCGTACCCAAATCTCAAAAAAATAGAGTAACCTATATTCAGAACATTGGTGTTTTTTTTTACCATCCCCTGCAGTCAACATGATGATATGTCCTTGGGAAAGATACTTAACCCTAAATTGCTGCCTCTGCCTCTGTTTGAAAAGCGCTATGTAAACACCGTCCATTCACCATTTTAACATTTACCAACTGTCTCATCTGACACTATGCAAAAACAATATTATTTAAAGGGGACCTATCATGCAAAATGCACTTTTGATGTCTTTAATACATAAATATGTGTCCCCGGTGTGTCAGGGAATTCACGCAGCGTCAGAAAAACCCTCTCTCTTTTCCTCCGTACCCAAATCTCTAAAAACGGGGCTTCAACGGAGCTGATCCAGATTTGCGTCCGATATGACATAATATCGCAAATGTAGGCTGGCTTTACACCCACGGCCTATCAGAAACGTTGCTATCAGAAACAATGCCCGACTGTTTTGGACGTGATATGGTCGGTGCATGTTTACATTAGCATCGCTAACACTCAGAGCTAACCTGTACTGGAGAACATGTGTGAAGAAGCAGGAAATAAAAGGAACTCACCTTGTGGTATAACCGGCAAGAGAGAAAGCCTTTGAGCTCCATACTGTTTCAGAAATAATCCTTGATAATCCATGATATGGCGTTTCATCACGGCAGTATTTAGTTTAGACAGTAGCTGCCGGGTCCCGCATGAGCTTTATACCCCAAATCAGCACTTTTGAAACAGGAAGTGAAATAGAGGGATATGAGGCATGGCTAGAATGGGGGATCTGTTTGGTATTTTGAGCAAAACACTTTATAGACATGTTTTTATATATTTTTATATATCTGAGACCTATGCTATTGCCTAAAAATAGCATGATAGGTGACCTTTAAGCAACCTCTTTCTTTTTTTACAATATTTAATGTTATTGATTTTTTAATAAGGCACACAACACAGGATATTTATATAAGACTGGTCTGATAAAATGCAATATTAAATGAGGCAAAGGGCAGCACGCACAAACATATCACAAAACATGACATATTACAATGACTGAATGGAGGAAATATTATAATCTGTCAATCTTAAATCCAGCATTCTTCCAAAGACACTGTCCAATGTTCATTTAGATAACTCCAAACAGTATTTAATTAACACCGAGAGATTCCAGGGGTTTACTCCACTTCTGCAGGAAAAGACTAGACCTTCCATTACATGTCACTTGTTAGACGCTTTTATCCAAAGCGACTTACATACATTCAATACTGTGGGCAATCCCCACAGGAACAATTTGGGGTGAAGTGTCTTGCCCAAGGACACAGCGGAATGTTTGACTGCGGGATTCGAACCAGTGCCCCCGTGATCTGAAGATCAGCGCACTAACCACTGAGCCACAACCTCCATCCAAACAGTGTTTTATTTTTTCCAAACTCATTACCTCTGAGATCAGTGTCTTCCACATGGAAATAGAGGCTTGACCCTGTTTTTAAATCAGTAATATGATTAGTCTGTAGGGCCGTTAGTGGTTGTTCTAACCTTTTATTTCTTTGTGTAGATTATTGTTCCTTTCACCCCTTTTATGTTGTTGTCCTCATGGTACTTTACATGTTTATGTTGGGGATCATATATCATCTCCAAAAGACCTGTGCATGCAATGTGGTTTAATAGGATTATTATAAGCATTTGCTTTAGAGAGCATCTTTATTTAAGACATTATTTACCAAGGGATTGCTGACATGCTCTGTGCACACATCTTTATCAGCATGTCCCGCCTTATACTCACTGACATACACTCCTGAAAGCTGTCCAATACAAGCAGTCACCTCAGATCCCCTTTTATTTAACTTACAAGGCACTTATACTGCATGTGTAAATACAGTGAAATAACGGCTGCTGGTCCGGCCATTTAAAGTAAGACACATTATAAGATAATGAATGATATTGTATGACCTTTAGTAGATTATATTTATGAGGATTTAAAACGGGCATCAAATACTAAAGCATGTATGTATTTTCTTCCCTTTGGTTATAAGTCATAAATATTCTCTGGATGTTACACTTTTGTTTAAAAATCCAATTGAATCCCATTTGTTATCTTTTTAATAGCCTTCTATGTTTTATTGATTATCCCAGAGGTTGTAAAGATAACAAGCCAAGTTCTTCAAGCATCTTTCGGGGACAATTATGCACGAGTAATTGATCGTTTCCATTCAAACGGCTCTATGATGAAATATTGAACTGTGCAGTGATACTGAAAGACAGTATCACAGTTCCTGACAGGAGACAAGTGGCATCAATGTCACGGGGACGGAGGAATCAGATGTGATTCACTCAGAACAAGTGGCATGCTGAACAGGCAATAACCCCGGAGCTTTTATAAACCTAATTACTGCAAACAGCACCCCATCAATGACTCCCTATCTCACATATTGATCAGCTACAATGTAACAATTGCAGAGTAATGACCCCGTGAAATTTGCTGTGTATCGTCAGAACCTCGTGCTCTCTTTAAGACAGGAGGAACGTTTGCACTCAGGGTCATCCTTTCCACTTCCTGCATTTCCACAGAGCTAAATGAGGCTCTCACTGTGGCCCCAGCCATCCTATTGATCCCCCACTCTAGCTTTCCAAGTGGAGTTTATGCACTAAATTTAGTTTAGTGCCTTCATTAATAATAGATCCATTGGTAGGGGATGGAGGGACCATCACTGATTGATTTCTAAGAGAGGGAGGGTGTGAGAGAGAGAAAGAGACAACTAGGGTTATTTATGAGAGTCAAATCTGCTCAGTAGTTTGAGTCAGCTCTCCTTAAAGAGGCCCTATTATGCTTAGTGTGGTTTCCCTTTCATGTTGTTTGTCATATAGGTTTTAGTGCATGTAAATGGTCTTCAAAGGCTAAAATCCCCAAATTCCCTCCAGAGGGAGTTTCTCTCCCACACACTCCCCTAAAACGCCTCCATTTGCCTCCTATTAGTGACATCGCTTTGTAACACTCGCACTACTATTGGCTAGCGCTCCAACACATTGTACGTGATAGGTTAAGGGGTGGGACATCTCTAAGCGGTTGACCAATCACAACAGAGCCAGCCAGCTAACCAATCAGAGCAAACTGGGCTCTGGTTTCAGACAGAGGGTGAAAAGAGGTGCTGCAGCACAGGCAGTATGAGAAAAATAAAGAGCTTTTTGAACATTAAAGCATGGAGACATGTCCCAGTAGAGACACTACATACTGATATACACCTGAACATCAGCAGGAGAGGACTCTTTAAAGTAGAGACACTACATACTGATATACACCTGAACATCAGCAGGAGAGGACTCTTTAAAGTAGAGACACTACATACTGATATACACCTGAACATCAGCAGGAGAGGACTCTTTAAAGTAGAGACACTACATACTGATATACACCTGAACATCAGCAGGAGAGGACTCTTTAAAGTAGAGACACTACATACTGATATACACCTGAACATCAGCAGGAGAGGACTCTTTAAAGTACAGACACTACATACTGATATACACCTGAACATCAGCAGGAGAGGACTCTTTAAAGTAGAGACACTACATACTGATATACACCTGAACATCAGCAGGAGAGGACTCTTTAAAGTAGAGACACTACATACTGATATGAACCTGAAAATAAGTGTACATGAGCAGGGTTATCATCCAATCCCATTGTTATCTCAAAATTCCAGGATTCAATGCTACAGATTTGAAGAATAGAAACAGTGGTGTCCATAAAAGCAGGGAAAGGAGATGAACAGTTAAGTCAAGGCCTGTGCAATGAAGCATGAGCAAAACGGTTATGTAATGCTGCATGCAAACACACCATGTTTGAGTCTACAATTAGCTAACAGATGGGACACTGCTCCAGTCATTAGGCATATTTCCATCCCACAGCAATCACATGGTTACGTTCACAAACGATAGATAGGATGGTACCAGGGAAAATATGCATGCATGATATGAAACTGTATGCATGCAAAATGACATTATGGGGGGAAATGATATGGGACAGATGGTTAAATTCATATTAACCACACACTCGCATATCCAGATATATTGTATGCACATGTTTTAATTATTAAGAAGCTTTACAGCAAGTCACTCATTAAGCTCCATGCTATTGTCAGAGTGTAGAATAATCCATGTTGGCATTAGCTAACATTTACAAAGCTACAATATTACAATAGCCAGATGTTAGCCTGACTGCTAATCGCCACTTCTTAGATACAAACATATTGATATTAGCCGCCATATGCAAGCTTAAATCATACAGAAAGACAGGTGTTGACTTTTTTTTGATGGATATTGTGTTTTACAAATTGGCCATTTTATATTTTTGGCAAGGTAACAAACCTCTGCCTCAGCTAACAGCATCTCATAGTTTATTACTGACATTAAAATAATAGGATTATGACAATGACGAATAGGACTAACGAAAATAATGGCCGGTATCCATCCGTTGTGTGGAATCCAAAGTGAATTAAGGGCTAAATCAAATGCTTTTTATTCAGAAACTGTCAAAGAAATCACCTTACAACACATCTAAAATGTCAAAAATGGACCGTACCAATGACAGATGTCCGATTTTAGTAGCTTTATGCTCAGTTTTGGCATTGGCTCATACATTATGAATATTTTTTATGAACATATAAGATAAGATAAGATAAGATGAAACTTTATTTATCCCCTTGGGGAAATTCAGGAGTTAATAACAGCAACAGGGTCAGAATGAAAAACAGGATTCACAGTCAAAAGTTGTGCATTTGTATGAACTTGTTAAATATATTTACATAAGATGAGAGTGCAGGTTAAAGTCTTGTAAAACAGTGCAGGTGTTATGTTTGAACACAGATATTAAAGGTCACCTACTATACTGTTTTTCATCAATATATTATAGGTCTCAGATATATCCAAAACATGTCTCTGAAGTGTTTGTCTGAAACACCAAACAGATCATTGCAGCATCCCATAATCCCCTCTGTTTCAGCCCTGTTTCAAAAGTGCTGATTCTCTGTCTGTTACTTTAGATGAAAATAAGGAGCCACTCCCCACGCCCCTCAGAGATATTTGGTTACAAAGAACACAATGGTGCTCTAGGAGGAGATTCAGGTGATAAGGTGGGGGGGGGGGTTACCTTGGTTGGTGATTGGCTAATGGTTACACAAGCCAAAACATCATGACATCATAAAGTGGCCAAAATCTGATCAGCTCATGTTCAGACAGGTTTTTATAGAAATGGATCAGGAGAAAAAGAGAGAGAATCTTTGTTCCTGAAACTTTCAGAGTCTCTTTCCACAGAGGGGACACATGTTGATGTATAAAAGACATGAAAAAGTGGATTTTGCAAGTCCTGCAGCCTGATTGGTGGGTTTTAGGTGGGCAGCAGTGTGTGATGGGATCTTATTTGGGTTGGGTCTGCCTCTCTCAGCCACAGTGAGCACGGCTCATCGCAGACAGCAGCCTTCAGGGGAATTATGTGGAGCGACCTGGCACCACAGCACTACATTTTCCAGAACACTGCCTCTTGGGTTTTGTTGACAGTGAGTAAGCCTTGAATTTACTCTGCCAGTCAATAAATCCCCCTCTCACCAAACCAATGGGAATTGATGGATCATTGGTGCTATTTTCTTCCTGGATGTTACACTTGTTTTATAAGGAGTGCAAGTGTGGTTAGTTTTCTGTGTGGGTGCACAGAAGACAGATGCAAACATGCATATTTGCATAGAACAACGGGGTGTATGTGCATGCAGCCTTCAGCTTCAGGACTCACTAAGACAATGTACTTAGATACATAGAAGTATACTGTACATGCAGTGGTGGATTTTACAAAGTTTTGTGCAGAAAGTGTTAATAGAATGGTGCAGGAATGAGTCTTAAACCTGGAAATGAGTTAGCTTTAAAGCACTTTCGGGTTCCCTCTGCGAGTTTTTGATTAGATTAATAAAATATATGATCAATACAATCTTGTAAGATGTTCACGTTTTATTAAACGACATAAAAAACAGTAGATAACCCAATGGTGGTATACTGTATGAAGCTTTTATGTGTCCTAAAAATGGTGGTTGCTAAATGAGACTGCTAAACGTCATCACACTGAACATTAGCCGCCTTTAGCTTAGCGGTGTTAACGTGAAGTCATGTGACCATAATGTGTTCCTCAATAGCTTAACCTTAGTTTTTTCTTCTGCCGATTTCAGCAGCGCCTCACCCTTTATAAAAGTGGTGTTAATAATTGGAAAAGGTTCTGTGTATCTCAAAACCAGTCAATTATCATAAATGTGTGTTTGCCAACAACATCACTTTCTGCAATAGTCTAATGGATTACATTGGAAATCCAATTGGCATTTTGTTGAGGAAACCCTTGTCGTGCTAACTTCTGGGTCGGCCTACAAAAACACATCATCACTGCACCACTCAATAGAGGAATCCACATTTGTAGTTGTTTTTTGTGTTTTAAATCCCTTGAAACCTCAGCAATCAAGAAGGCAGTCATGGCGACATGTGTTTACGCCCGTGTGTGTGTGTGTCTGTGTGTGTGTGTGTGTGTGTGTCGTGTTTGAGAAAGCTCTGGGATCAAAGTGTCACACCAACCCTCAGTGCAGCGCAGCGGGAGGCGAGAGGTGTTTGTGCTCCTAATCAACCTCCTGCACAAAAAGCACTGGCTTCGCCTCACGTCTCTGTTTCTGGAGATAATACGACACATACCGTTGTGCTTGTTTAGTTTACAATAATGGTCCGACTTGTCAGGATGAAATAATCAAAAGGAACTCCCGGTAAGCAGAGATTTCTGTGAGCCTTGTGGGGAGTAGCGCATGCAAGAGCAGCATATCTGATTAAAATAGTGTCAGCATTGTGAGCCGAGGCCCCCCCGACCTTAGATAGTTAAGCAATTATTCCTGTGTGAACACTCAGAAGTAATGGAGACTGTGCTTGTTCCAGCTGTTCGCTCTCTGAGTGTGACAGGAGTCAGCTCAGCAGCTCTTGACCTCACAGAGCTGACGACCGACATTCATCAACGTATTGTGATGCCTACTGCAGCTCCATTTCCAAAACACATGGATTGGATAAGATAAGAAGGTAAGGTAAGTTTATTTATATAGCACATGTTCAGACACAGAGGCCATTCAAAGTGCTTTCCATCATCATTAACACTTAATAAGAAGACAACAGAAAGGAACACAATAAATAAACATCATGGAATAACAGATTCATAAAAACCATGCATAAAAGAGATGCAGAATAGTTTAAAAACAACATTGTAAATACAGTAGGTGCTAAAACAAGTTAAAAGACTTCTGGGTAAGCAGCCGAAAAAAGTAGTGTTTTTAGCCTCGACTTAAAAGAACTCAGCGTTGGTGAAGACAGAAGAAGTACTTTTTTTGCGTTGCAGCAGCATAAAAAGACAAGGCATTGTACATTAGAGAAATGAAAAGAGTAGAAATAAACAATCCAAAATGTAAAAATCTCACAGAAATAAAATTGCATTGAAAAAGTAGAAAATACACATGTTGAAATAGAAATGTACAGCAAGTAGGTAATACGTGAGGAGGGAATAGAAAGGTGCAGAATTTAAAAACATGTGTTATATAATATTCTTCCATGTAAGTTATTGATAATAATTTCTGCAGAACTGACTTTGAGTGCAACATTGAGATGTTGATGAGCCATTGACTCGGAAATGGAAATGACAGCCATCGTTTAATGTTGGGTTTGTAGTCTGAAATCAAAGGACACTCTTAATAGAGAATCCACATAAGCAGTTACCCAAAATACACCAATTAACTTAGCTATGGTTATGTTGTAAATATATGAAAACCATCATTTTAACCTTTATTGTGGCAACGGTAGAAATATCAACAGATCCACGCCAAACTCCCTACAAAGTGCATTCATGTTGGGATATCAGGATACCAGGAATGTAACACGCGATACAAATACCAGCACAATGTTTCAATTCTACGGTAGAAAACAAAACGTCAAAACGGTTCATATTAAAACCAATAGTGTTGCCTCATATACTGAAAGTACTGAAAGTAACTTGATACTCAAAATGGGAAATGTCCTCCTCTAATTGTATCTTACGCCTGGTTCTATTTGTGTTCTTACAAATTAAAAAAATAAATTCTCAAATATGATATTAAGCTGTCTTTGTTTTGTGTGTGTGTGTGTGTTGTGTGTGTGTGTGTGTGTGTTGATGACCCCCATCGAAACTAAATGCATCACTGGTGACAATTATGCAAGCAGCAACCCAACATCCTGTTTCAGCAGGAAACTTGTTAACCACAATGTGTTTTATCTCTGTCAGAGAATGTGACAAATGTCAGTAAATGTGTGTACCTCTCATACCTCACATCAACACATCCACATCATCCTCTCTACACAATATGTAATACAATTTCAGATACATTGTATATTATAAAATGACATAGTAATAGTTTTTGAATGATTGCAAAGTTTGTTGTCAAAGTGGGTTTGTTACATATTTACCTATAGACAGGGGTTCAGGTGGGATTTGTTATGTTGGGGGGGCTCTGTGTCCATGAGGGTGGGGCGGGCACTTAGGAGTTACATTAAAATTGAATTATGTATCCTTAATTTAACCAGGTCTCATTGAGATTAAAATCTATTTTCCAAGAGGACATTATGAACAATGTTACAACAAATACAGGCAGACGAAAACAGCCGTCGTAAAACAAATAATAAATAAAAAATTACAATATTCAATTATACACATCCCTTTTTAAATATCCAACGTTTCTCCAACAGCTCTCCACTTCAAATTCCAACACTGGACATTTTCCGTTGTCATATGTTACTGTACGTAGTTTTTTTTACATTAATTAGTGTTAATATTTCTCCATATAAAGTTATAATAGTTACAAATAGTTGTATTGTTGGTATTTTTCTTAAAACTTAGCTCCTCTTACTGTGTTAATGTGTGCGCCCCTATACACCTAATCAAATTATTTGTATGTGTAAACCCACTTGGCAATAAACCTGATTCTGATTCTGATCTTTGTCCTATCTGAGCCCCGGACCCCCCCGGCTGGATTGCCTATAATAATAATAATAATAATAATAATAATAATAATAACACGTTTATTTAGTATAGCCCCTTTCACAGAAACACAATTCACAAAGTGCTACACAAGAAAAAACGAATACAAGAAAAACAGGTGCCATTATTCAAGGTTAACATAAAAACAAGAATGTTAGACAACGAAGAGTCCCAAAAGGAACAAACAAAACAACATCACACACATTCAAGAAGACACAAAGGCCAAAAAGATGGCTCTTCAGTTGCCTATAGAACTCTCTCCGAGGCCATGCAGTGATATACATTTATACTCTAGCTACTTTTAAAATAAAAAAGCATCCCTACTGAGATCAGAGTACTGCGCCAACTCTAATGTGGATTCTGAATCCTAACCTTTAACAGATACACGGCCCGTTAATCTCGCTTCATAGCATCGTCTGTCTCTACAGTGACGACTAATGAACCAATGCTCCCTATAGGGTGTGTGTGTGTGTGTGCGTGTGTGTGTGTGTGGAACAGCCTCTTGTCAGCCGGCTGTGTTCAAGTGTCAGCTCGGCTCCCTGGATCAGCTCCTTTTCAATGGCACCACCTCCCCTCTAATCCCTGCCTGTCATTCCCCTGCATTCACAGCACATTCACCCCCCCCCTTCACACACACACACAGCCCACCGCATAACAGACGTCTCTGTGTACTCACACATCTCTGCCTCTGCTCCACTCTCTTTCCACTCAGTTCATTCAGTTCATGTCGATTTAAGTTGTCTGCAAATTAAGAAAAACCTATGCAGTATAAAATCAGATGAGATGTCATTAACAACAGGGTTTTAAAATAAACAAATAGCAAATAATTCTGTGTTCAGTAGTGTTTTTAACATGTCACACATCTCTGCCTCTCCTCCGCTCTCTTTCCACTCAGTTCATGTCGATTTAAGTTTGCTGCATATTAAGAAAAACCTATGCAGTATACAATCAGATGAGATCGTGTTAACAACAATTTCAAATTACAATTAGCAAATGAATGATGTGTTCAGTAGTGTTTTTAACATCTCTGTGTTTCTCTTCTGAATTTGCTCCTTGATGTGATTTAATGTCATGCCAGTAAGACCTCAAAGCAGCGAACGATATGATTTGACGGGCGTTTGTCTCTCGTGTGTTTCCCTCTCCTCTATGGTGATGTGCATTCCTGCCTCAGTTCAGCTGCCATGACAACTCCAGGGTTTTCTCCTGGTTCTCTTTGGGACTGGAGGGGCTTTACAGTCTCTACAGTCACAGACAAGCAGGGACACCTCAGCCGAGGGAAAAGGCTATTCATGCGTCAGGCACGGAGGCCATTACTGTGTAAGTGTGGTTATATTCTTCCATGCGATGCAGAGGGAAATGTACAGCATGTCATGTGATGATCTGTATTCTCACGGAGGGGATGTGACAGGGGGGATACATCTTTAACATGGAGGGAAGTACCTCTGCTTTGGAGTATTGTACTTTATGATTTGTTGAATTGTGTCAGTAGTACTTGTTGTGGCGGCTATATTCCCATTGAATACGGCCGCTCTGAGGCTAAACTTCGCTCATTGATGTGACGCGTGTAAATAATAACGTCTGTACTGAACTCGACGTTTTAAGGATATTTAATATTGTAAATCAAAACAATAAACAAACAGAATCATACGGTCAACAAAAGATATCAAGCTCACCTCCATTGTCATGCCACTAAACCTCCACATACACCCGGTGCCCTAAATACCATTAGAAGATAGAAGATAGAAGATTCAACTTATTGTCATTTCGTAGTACAGGTACTATGTAACAAAACGGTTTCTCTGCATTTGACCCATCCTAGTGTTAGGAGCAGTGGGCTGCCATTATGTACGGCGCCGGGGAGCAGTGTAGGGAACGGTGCCTTGCTCAGGGACACCTCGGTAGCATTTGGTCTTTCCGGGACTTGAACTGGTGACCTTCCAGTTGCCAAGCCAAGTCCCTATGGACTTTGCCACCACCGCACCATGTGACAATCACCGGAAACAACCCATTACAAGTGTGTGTGGTGTTAACAAATAATGAAGATAATATAACTATGAACACAGGCTACCACAGCGTTGGCTCCTACACTTGTAATAGTTAGTTCAGAGAGCATGTACATTATGTCATTTACCTGACCCTTTCATCCAAAGCAACTAACATACACTTCACTACCATAAACATACGGGAGAGATTTAAGGTTAAGTTGCCCAAGAACATGTGGATTACAGGGACTGGGAAACAGATTTAGTAGTTATTGTAAAAGTTAATTCTAATTAAGTTGTTATATTGTTTCTGTCATTATAGTATGTATAGTAAATCTTGACATACAGAGCACATTATGTCATTAACTATACATTACAAGACATGTTATTTAGCATTTATCCAATACACTTCAATACTATAGACATACGGGAGCATTTTGAGGTTAAGTTTTGCCCAAGGACACTGCGACATGTTGACTGCAGGGAGTGGGGATCAAACCACTGACCCTCTTATTGGTAGACACCCATTAACCCCCTTTAGCTGCATTAATTTGAGACGCAATGTGTTCTTTACTCAATGTGAGGTATAGCATTGAGGTGAATACAGACAGTTATGTTTCATGTACCTCCTCTGCTAGCTTTGGCCACTGTATCACAATGAATGGTCAGCGGAAATTGATCGCTTTATCCACAAAGATATGACTTTACCTATACAATTTCTAACACCTCAAAAGGGATACATTGATTGTTGTGAAATCTGATCATTTCCCCTTTAAACAAAGAATCAATAACTCTCATGGATTTCTTTCTTTCCTGTAAGGCATGCTGAAGGTTAAGCATGACCTGTACCTCAATGACTCTCTTTAGGATTACATAAAAGCTCCTTTGGGAGGGTTACTGAAAGCATTTCTTAGACAAAAGGGACATTACCAAAATAAGCCTTCACATTACGTTACGTTAGATAAGCAAATGTGTTTTGCAGATTTTGAGATGCTCCTTGATATCATCATCTGCTGTTGGGATATTCTTACAACTCAGCATGCTTTTAAAGTGCTAAACCATGAGACTAGAGTTGAGCTGGCGACAAATGGAAAGATGGTTTGTTTCATAGCCACATTTGCCTAATTAAGTCAAATAATGAAATAGTCATCAATTTGAGGTCTACAACAAATTAGAATATAACTAATAATACATGTTTCATTCTGGACCAAAGAGGAGGACTGACTGACCAACACACTGATATAGACGTCAGTAGAGATCAATTTAAATTCACCATGAGTTCGACAGACTCAGGTCAACAAGAACAAGTTGTTTTGTTACTGTACATTTGTAAGGTTACAGTAGATTCAATGTCTAACTCTCCACTAACAGAACATATGTAAATATATTCAAAATAGAGGGTAGTTAATAAAAACCCCAGTGTGTGTGTGTAAAGTTTGTATTGCTGGCAGTGCTGTGTGCTGAGTGTTCAATAAATCCATGGGGATGTATTCCCAGCTCCATTAGCCGTTTAAGAGTTTCTGCAGAGTTGGCTGACTGACGATCGGTTCAGTCAATGTTGCTTCAGATAGCTCCGTCACTCCTGCAAGGTGACTGTGGCTGCAGCAGAATGGGATTGACCTTTGACCCTCCAGCTACTCAGCTGTGATAAAATGCTGACACAATGGACTTCCACGCCCCCTGAGTATCTCTCATTCTGTCTGCCTCACTCCAAAGTCCAACCCTGTGTATTATCTACTTGCTTTAAGAGCTGGATAATTGAATCACACATCATAAAAACACTACGACTGACTTCTGTGTGCGTTACTGCATGTGCGTGAGTGTGTGTGTGTACTTACCTCCAACCCTACAGAGTTGGAGAGAGGCCTACTGTTGCCAGCCAAAGACAGTGAACTTTGTGTGTGTGTCCATATGTGTTTGCAACCAGTGAATATTTACACTTTATGCGCTGTATATTAAGAAAAAACCCAGTATAACATCAGATGAGATATTGTCAACAGGGTATTTAAAATAAACAAATTCGCAAATGTATATTCGCGAATTCAGTGTTCAGTAGTGTTTTTAACATGTCATACATCTCTGCCTCTCCTCCGCTCTCTGTCCACTCAGTTCAATTCAGTTCATATTTAAGTTTGCTGCATATTAATAAAAACCTATGCAGTATAACATCAGATGAGATGGTGTAAACAATAAGGGTATTTAAAATAAACAAATTCAACTAGCAAATTAATTTAGTGTTCATTTTTAGTTTAGATTCACAAAGACAGTGAATCTAAACTGTGTGTGTGTCCATATGCGTTTGCAACCAGTGAATATTTACACTTTATGCGCTGCAATTTGAATAAGGCAAATGTGGATTGTTGGCGAAGCGATTTCACTGTGATTAACAGCAGTGCAGATGGTTTACAGATGCCTTTTACTGAGGGAATTAACTCTTAATATTTACAACGAGGCCAACGCAGAGCACTTGGCAGCTGCTCGGCTGTCTCCAATGCCAGTAACAAATAAGAAATGTGGAGTCATTCTCAGGGCACAGATCACACCGCAGCCTGCTGTTCACATAAATGCTCTCCTTGGTTGGCTCTGATCACATCACATGCTTTGTTTTCCAGCAGACTAGGTGCAAAGATCAACTGTGAGAAACAATAGCAACAAGGAAAGCGAGAAGAGATGTGTGTTTGCGCTGTATAAAAACCTAATTAGAATCATGCATTGGTCGATAAATATTCAACCATGTTCGTAATTAAATGACTATTCAAATTCAATGGAAGGTTAAACATGTATACGTCAAATAAAAAGAAATACATTTTGCTCTTAAAAAGTAGAAATGTAGGTCAAGTAAACATTGCTTCCATCCCCTCATCCATCTTGTATCACTGTCCTCTCTCTGTACATAATGGGCAGCCTAATGATGATATACGCTCAGAGACATCTGGGCATCTCACTAAATATGAAGTACAGTTCTGCAGAGATTTCTTAGTAAACGTTCTTGGAATCAACACATGTGGAGTATACTGTAGCTTCTCGTAAAAGAGTTATTAGATTTGTCAGTCATTAAATAAAGCATCCAACACTCCAAGTTGACTAAAGTGGCCGCAGCTGCGTTCAGAAAGCAGTCAGTTTCATCAAGTTCACACTGCGAAGCTTGGGTTTAGAAGAAAGACATGTTCCCACTGCAGTTTTATTTTAGCGTGCTGCTGAAGACATCAAGAAGTTACGACTACCATCCTACAGCCATGTGAGCAGCTTTTTGAGAAGGTCATTAGGCACAGTGCTGCTTTGTGTCTTTGTATGCACCATACCAAAGCAAATTCCTCGTATGTGTAATAAAAACGATTCTGATGAGTTGTTTGCTAATATCAGAAATCTAACATGCTTATAATGACAATGCTAACAAGCTGCTGTTTAGCAGGTATAATGTTTACCACCTTAGTTAAACATTAACTAGCATGTGCTAATAACACAGAAACACACGCACTGCAAAGTGACGAGGTTTTTTTTTGGTTTTCAGGTATTCCTCATAAAATAATTATTAGGCCCAGCAGTACTTTGTGTTATTTGCTCACATCAGAAGGCTAACGCGCTTAATCTAATGTTTATCAGGTATGTTTACCAGCTTAGTTAAGCATTAACTAACATTTGCTAATTTGGACAAAAATACACAGACAGCAAATGCTGATGAGGAAGTTATTCTTTTCAAGATATTCTCATAAAATAATTATTAGACACAGCAGTGCTTTGTGTTATTTGCTAACATCAGAAGGCTAACACGCTTTAGCTAAGGTTTAGCATTAATATTGTTTACCACATTAGTTTTGCATCTTAGCATGCGAACATTTGCTAATTAGTGCCAAACACAAAGTAGTAGTTTATGGATATACATCATCAACTAATCACTGGTTTTGGTTACAATATTCTTGAGGAAAAATGAATGTCTATGAAATGTCTTCTTTGCATGGATTCAACAGCCTTCAAAATTATAATTTCCAACAACAAAAGTAATGATGATTCATCCTTAAGGGACCCTCAATGTTTATACAACATTGAATGGCAATTTATAGAATATTTATCAAGACATGTGACTATAGTATAACCCACATGGAGGCCCCAAAGTAAAAGTCAGTGGATTATAAAGCAGTAGGAACGTCCCGAGAGGATTTAGTACATTTCACAGCAATCCATCCAACATTTGTTGGGATGTTTTTTGTTGTTGAACGGTCTGATGGACCAACATTACATCCCCAGAGCAACAATGCAAGTGTGACTGAAATGTGAGACTGAAACCGAGATTCCCTTCGGCTCCGGATGTCCCTACTGGCATACTCCCATTGTGTTCATAATATATTCTGCCAGTGAACATAATAGTATAGAGTTATTCCTACTCCATGCTCAACTTCTAATTTATTCGCACTGTGCGAGTATATTTATTAGCGTTCCAGCTGTCAAAACTTTTTATCAATAAATAAAAAAAACCATTGAAATAAAAATTGAGTTTTTATTGTAAATCGTCCAACTACTTCACACCCTGCTGCGGTTCACTAGCATCTCAGTGTGGGATCATTTTCTGCCACACTGGAATCTAAGCATAATATATATAAATTTAGCAGAAATGACCGCAGACCAAAATGCTCCGAGTTAATCTTGTAACACACAGTGTCCCAATGTACACAGTACTGAGCTCCACTGGTGCTGAAAAATAGCTCACTGTAGGCGTATTACAGCCACACTGGGCCCATTGTGTGTGAGCTGTATAAAATGTTAGCTCCAGATCCATTAAAATGCAGCCCGGCTGGCTGACCCCCCCTCTCACTGTGGAGAGGGAACATGTGTTTAAATGTGCAGTAATAAAGCATGCATATCTCTCATGGCTTTTCATATGCTTTCTCACTCTCAATCAATGCAATTTCAGTCAGGAAGGTAAAGGAAACCACTAGCAACTCAGCAGCACTTCATCATTCATGCCTTCGGGAAATATAATTGGTGTGATGTGCATAGTGTCTAGTCATGTGATCTCCATTAAAAACCACAATGACATCCTATCCTGTCACCCCCGCTCTGAGGACGTTTACCTGCTGGAAGTTGAAGAGAGAGGAATTATTAAGTGCAAATCACAGCGAGGCGCTCCTGCAGGGAGCTCTGCTAATCAGCGTAAATGATGACTTTAGCAAAACACAGGCTTTATCCGAGTGGGAGGGGTTAAGGGCGGTCGCTCTAGTAATGATGTTCAGTACTTGAAGGGTGGAGGGGTTAAGCAAGGGGAATGCAGTATAGATGATTTAATAACCTATTGAATTATTGGTTGCCTGGTTGCACATGTAAAGCATCATCATTGCAATTAAATGGCTTCACTTCAATAGGCAGCTTTGTGTGTCCTGTGGACAGAAGGATGCAATAATACAATCATCATTTACCAAGATTTTCAAGATCCAAGGCTTTATTGTCATTTGCACATTAGCTACAGTGTAGATATGGCAATGAAAAACTTAGGGGACCTATCATGCAAAATGAACTTTTGTATGTCTTTTATACATAAAGATGTGTCCCCGGTGTGTCGGGGAACTCACGCAGCGTCAGAAAATAAAACCCTCTCTCTTTTCCTCCGTACCCAAATCTCTAAAAACGGGGGAACAACGGAGCTGATCCAGATTTGCATCCGATATGACGTAATATCGGAAATGTAGGCTGGCTTTACACCCACGGCCCAATCAGAAACGTTGCTATCAGAAACAATGCCCGACTGTTTTGGACGTAATATGGTCGGTGCATGTTTACATTAGCATCGCTAACACTCAGAGCTAACATGTACTGGAGAGCATGTGTGTGAAGAAGCAGGAAATAAAAAGGAACTCACCTTGTGGTATAACCGGCAAGAGAGAAAGCCTTTGAGCTCCATACTGTTTCAGAGATAATCCTTGATAATCCATGATATGGCGTTTCATCACGGCAGTATTTAGTTTAGACAGTAGCTGCCGGGTCCCGCATGAGCTCAGCCCCCTCCTTTTTTATGTTATCAATTTTTGTTTTTTTAAAGCTTTATGCCCAAAATCAGCACTTTAGAAAAAGGAAGTGAAATAGAGGGATATGAGGCATGGCTAGAATGGGGATCTGTTTGGTATTTTGAGCAAAACACTTCATAAACATGTTTTTTATATTTCTTTATATATCTGGAACCTATGCTATTGCCTAAAAATAGCATGATAGGTGACTTTAAGTCCCAGGCTCGTCCAACAGTGCAAAATGAATATATATAGGACATAGAACAAATAAAACAGATAAAATAGTGCAAAAGAATGTTTTGAGATGTGCAAAAATGTAAATACAAATAAAATATAAATCGTGCAAGTGCGAGTCTATATACAAGTAAATGGAATATGATATTTAGATAAATAATTTGCAAGATGCAAACAGATGAATGTTTATGGATGTTCTTTACAGAGTTCAGGTGTTAAATAGAGTGTTTATCCTGAAAGGAAAGCTAAGTGTGTATGTGTCTGTTTGCCTGTGATGTAGTACAACCTTGTGACTGTGCTACAAGCGTTTCTGCTCATACATTAATGTCCACTAAATGTCTAAGTATGCATAATCATGCATGGCTGCACTCATTTGCTTGTGTTTTCCTGTACATGTCTCACAGGATGGAGGATGTAGGTGTTTCTACTTCCATATTTATGAGAGGGAAACACATCTTCACATTACACACAACAAGAGTATCGGACTATGCAGATTAGTTTATGTAACTTATCCCTTCCTTAACGTGTGATTACAATTCTTAAAACACATTCAAATGAGACAAAGTAGGCAACAGATATAAAGTTTCACATTGAACCGTGACGTGTTAATCTTTCTGGAGTTTTTTTTGGACAATAGAGCCATCATTTCAGCCCAATATGTAAGAAGTGTCAAAGAATATTAGCCCTAAAGCGAATAAAGTGTTTTAATGGCTGAAACATTTAGCGAGAGAAGGGAGCTGGAGTTTTGTAGTTTCAAGATAAGCGCTCAGAGTGTCTGAGAGAGACCTCTTCCTTATCTCTCACTCTTTTATTCATACAGTGTGTATATCCGCAGCTCTCCACGCAGACAAGGTGAGACTGCAGAGAGAAATGTGTGACTTTGAAACGCCACTTGTGAGACAGAGAGGGCAAACTGAGGAGGTAAGCAGCTATATTTATTTTTTTAATGTTGGACTTTCCTTTCTTCCAAATTATTTTTAATTATAAAACTTAAGTCAGCTCATCAGAAACATCTTGTGCAAAGCTGTATGTTTATTGAAGCATTTGGAGAGTAAATAAACATATTCAATCCCTATTGACGTGATAAATATTTAATGTGAAAGGATGTGTCATGCAGTCATTTTGACCTGCACATAACCTTTGGGAGTCATAGGAGGTTTTTCAGAGGCTCTACTGCTGAGGGCACAACATAGAGCGACCAATAGCTTTTAAGGTTTTAGTCAACGGATGCAGATATACAAAAAACCTCTGTACCAGCACTACCATGGATTTATTAAGAGAAGTGGATACAGCATTGGATTTGGGTTTACTTTCAATCCCATGACAATTGCTCAGTGGAGCATTAAGCCAAAATGGCCTGACTCGAGAATAAAAATACTTTAGAGAGCCTTAAGCCCCGCCTCCAAAGTGCAGCGTCATGTCTGGTCTGGGCTCAATGGCGAGGGAAAATAACTCTATTAGCAGATGAAACAACTTTTAAATATGATTTAAATAAGGGCTGAAGCTGTAAAGTTGATTGACTTTTGAAAAAGAAATACGCTGACGTCTCTTATTCAATTTAAGTGGATAGGAAAACGTTTTTTTGGGCCCAATGCGTATCACATGACTGACACACTGTTTACTTCCTGGGGGTTTGACCACAACCAGATCAAACCCCAAGGAAGTGAGTCGGCCTGTTTTTCTATCAGACCATGACATTACTAGGCCAAAAAATACTGTTTTCCATTGACTTACGTACATTGGAAAGAGACATAATATTCTTTGTAAGTAAAATCAACTTCCTAGTACACATGAATATCCCGTGTTTCAATCATTAGCTGCTAAAAGTTGTAAAATGCGCTAAAGTCTGAATGTAGGTTATTTTTTATCTATCTGACTGAGCCACAACGTGATGCGACCGCTAAGGAACACATTGGAGGCGGGGCTTAAAGAAATCACAAGTGGGCCTAGATCCACGGATGATTCTGGATTTTTTTTTCAGAAAAGTGCGGCTATTTTTGCTTTATGCACATCTGAGCAAGTTTTATTTTAAATTCACTCTTCCTCACCTCCAATGATGTATCCAGTTCTCTTTATCTTACCTCAGCTGCACACCGACCACCAGCTGAGACTCAGAGAGACTCAAAGAGACCCAGAGAGACTCAAAGAGACTCAATTAGACTCAAAGAGACCCAGAGAGACTCAAAGACACTCAAGGAGACTCAGAGAGACTCAAAGAAACCCAGAGAGACTCAAAGAGACTCAAAGAGACCCAGAGACCCAGAGAGACTCAAGAGACCCAGAGAGACTCAGAGAGACTCAAAGAATCCCAGAGAGACTCAAAGAGACACAAAGAGACACAAAGAGACTCAGTGCCCTCTGACCAGAGATCAGCTGCAGCCTGAGAGCATGACAGAGACAGAAAGCCATGAGGAATGTTCCTCAGCTCCGTCAGAGCAGAGTGGTGATGATAGCGGTAATGATGAGGATTGAGATGATGAATCAGAGCAAAGTGACAGCGAGGAATATAACACATCAGTTATTCCAGACCCAAAGATCGCCCTGTTCCTTCTCACATCTGACACTGACTCTCTTCCTCCCTCTGTCAAATCCACTTCTCCTAACTACCAACCTTAAGTGTGAGATTGAATAAGATTATAGTATTTAGCAGTATAGACTACAGTATAGAGCAGTGCATGGATGATGTATCTTTGTAGGCTGACCCTGAAGTTAGCAGTTAACAGCTCCCAACTTAAAAAGCCAATCCCTTTTTTCCATTGGATTTGTTTGGGATCTTGCAGAAAAGAAGATTTGTGGCAAACACGCGTTTATAATATTTACACGTTTTATTCAGGAGAATAATCTCCGCTTGACACGACTGCTTTAACGGTGTAAGCATAAATGCAAACAGAAATGAATAGCTAACGTTATGCTATAAAAACTTTTTTCGTCATAGTCATCACCGCTAAGCTAAAGGCGGCTAATGTTCAGTGTGATGACGTTTAGTAGATGTATAGTGTCCCTTGTGTTAACCACCGACCGTATTTCAGGCATCAGCCACAAACACATTCAAGAAACAGTTCATTTAAAGACAAGGGAATCGGAAGTGGTAAAATGCTGACTCATGTCCTGGTTTTAGGACCTAATCCTGCGCCACTATGTTAAGGGTAAAGAATATGATAAAGTACTATACGTTGCTCGCTGATTGTTAAGTTTGTGTAGAAAATGAGTCTGCAGTGAGACAAAATCCATGCCTTTCCTCACCACAAACTGTCCTTTTAGTATTTCGGCAGCAGCTGGTCAGAGAACAGGGTTAAAACAAAACAGGAAAACCATGAAAACCACAAAGCAGCAGATATAAAGTAAGCATGTATGATAGAAAATGTACAAAAGTTAGGAATAGTGTGACTGAAATGACCAATAGTATGATTGTCATGAACAAAGCCTGTGTTAAAAGCAGCCACTATTAAAATATGACAGTTTCCAATTCCAAATGTACATGTTATTAAATATGAAGCTGCTTTTTGAGATGTGTTTTTACAAGGTCTGACACATTACTGTAGCCACATTGCTTTAGTGTTTATCACTTTAATGCATTGTGATGCTTTGGAATACCTTTCCTACACCACTTTCTCTCTGCCTTTTATTTGTTCTCCTTTATCTCTGCTTGGTGTTTTATTGTTGTCCCTTGTAAGTTTTTTTGTAAAGCACTTTATTATGAAAGGGCATTGGGGAAAAAACCTAGAATATCATACCGAAAAAGGTGGGTGATAAGTTATAATAGTGGCGATGTCAAAAACGGTAACAAAGACATTACAAACATACTTAGTGAGTCGTTTTAAGGGAAACGGTCATCTGTAATTGACGTAACGAGGCTTCCAATGGGATGAAAACAAAGGAGCTTTTCCAACACTGGACAATAAACATGCTGCTCCAGCCTCAGGAGCTGTTTCGGGTTATTGAGCTGTGTTATAAATGGATGCAGGCACTTGTTTGTCTTTTGTAGAGTTCATATTGTATTCATGATGCAGGGATGTTGCTGAGTCATGGCTGAGTGGGCCTAATGTGGTTGATAGTGTCTGGTTTCCAAATGAAACACGTAGGAATCACATCAAACAAAGATGTGATATTCAAATCAATGTCACACCGAGTAGATTCACGATCAGAGGGTTCTTGGTGAAAGAGTATCGACAGCTTGCAGGCACCAATGTTTACTTTAGATATTTGAGCTTTTTCTCTTGGATAAATAATAAACAAAACAGGATTTCAGACCTCTCTCCTTTAAGGCCCAGACACACCGAACTGACACCAAAGAACACGTCCCGACTGAACACGATTGTTGTGTCGCCTCACGTCTTGGACAAAAAGTCGCACTGGAACACACCGCAAAGACTTCAGCCGACGGCAAAGTAGCACGTACGCACTGCGCATGCGTGAGTGGCAATAACTCTCCTTACCAGCAAGCGGCGGTAGTGTGTATTCGTCATTCAAAAGAGGCAACCGGAAGACAGACTGCGTGATATATACAAACAACAAATAGCGTGCGTTCCATTTTCACTCTCGTCCATCACAGACTGTTTCACATAACGACTTATAATCGAAAACATGTTTAGTGCGGTACTGGAAAATGAAAAATAATAGCCGTCTGTGTGTGCCTTCTTCACTTCCGTTTCGCTTCTCATGCACTGATTCGCTAAGCTGAACAGCCAATCAGAGTGATTTATTTTGCCGACAGCGGAAGGTGTCAGCACGGCCGAAAAGACACGACGGTGCAGGAAACACCAATCTGAGTAGGGCGACAGGACGCTCATCGACGGCCAGACATCTATCGACGGCCGAAATCGGCTCGGTGTGTCAGGGCCTTTATAAGCATGGCTGTCGAAAACATGCAGGTATTAACCACTCATTCCTGCATCAGTGTTTTAGCTTTTGAACATACATTTTTAAAGAGATTATCATGAGTAAATGATAGGTAGGTACAAGGTGTAAATAGGGTATGACTTGTTAACTGAAAGATGTTGTATTCATTCTGCTTTGATCCGTTTTCTCTTTTTAACAACTTCATTAGATTAAACCTTTCCAAAGCGCAGAAGCCAGGAGCTGTCACGGTTACACAGATTTCCTTAACCCTGTTTTCTACCAATCACAACTTAATTATCTTGTTATCTCGAGATAACAAGCTCTTTGCTCATAACGTATTCATTATCTCGTCAGCCCCAATTCTTAGGGACTGCTTTCATGTTTTCTGCTCAAGCTCACTGCATGCTGGTTACTCAAGTTAAAACAAGTGTCCAAACATTTAGGAAAGTAACTTCAAAAATGTCCCTGCCTTCACTAAGTGACATGTGTTGGACACAACTTAAAATACATTAATCAAACCCTTTTGGTCAGGGCAAGACAGAAAAAGGCAAAAACAATGTTTGTAGCAGTAGCAGAGCGTTACCCTGACCTTGTGTTTAAACGACTGGAAGTGATGTTGTTATCTTTACACTAGGTCTACTTGTTACTACAAATATAAGATAAGATAATCCTTTAATAACCCCAGCAGGGTCATTCTAACACAGCAGCAACAGTGATAAGAGATGAAGGAAACACTGGAGGAGACAGAGTTCACACAAGGATACAAAAGAAAGAAAGGTGTAAGTAATGGTATATAAAAATGACAACAATAAGTAGTTAAGTTTACGTACTGTGTCTAAAACAATGTCAGCAATGCCTTTTTGTCAAACTCTGCATCTAAAATGTTTTAAAACTAAATGTCCGGATAAAAGTCAGTGTTTAGAAGTAAGACATTGTGAAATGTTGGGACAGTAATCAGTACTGTATGTATAAGTATAGCATCATCTGGGGCTGGGTCATATATCAAATTACATGGATGACAGCTGCAACATTAAAAACTTTAAAGAGAAAGTTTCTTTATACGTCTTTCTTATTTATTATTGTTTTCGCAGACATCTTAGTAGCTGACGTTTTTAAAAATCAATCAATCAGTGTCCTTTCTTGGTCTGAGCTCACCTAACCTTCCTGTGTTGAGCATAACGTAACTCCATGTTTTGTAGTTTTGAATACACATGTAGGCTGAATGAATGAGAAAATAATTCCCTGGAAGACATTATGTACCGCACAGAGATCTGTATCAGTATATCAGTGTTAGGGTTTCAAATATATATAAAGAAATACTCTGCAAGGAAGCAAGCATGTCACCTTTTGCATATTTCATATTAAATCCCCAGTGGAGACAGCCTTCTTTATGATCCTGTGTAACATTGAGCATTTGCATAATTCACTGATTGATCAACTGATGCTTTTACAGATGATTCACTGTAAAGCATCCCAGCTACAGTGAGCACAGACCTGCAAAGATCTGTTACGATACGATACGATAATACTTTATTGGTCAGATCAAGTCTGAAATGTGACTTGCATCACAGCAGCTCCATGTGTAACATCAACAGACAAACATCAAGACACAATACATGAAAAACAAACAACAAACATTTAACATAACAGCACAATCAGTGAGAGAACATTTTTCATGACCCTTTAGCGTGCATTTGATCTGGGATTCAGCTCTGTATTTACTGTGAGGATTGACTGAGGATGCTTCAGTCTGATTTCATTGAAACCCTGTATCTCCGATTAGATGGCAGTAGTTCATATTCGCTGTTCAGAACATGGTTTGTGAGATGATGTTTGAGGACAGATCTGCTGTTTCTCTCACTGTGAATGACTGGTGTTTGAGCTCACAGTGAGGACATGTCTGCTCTGAAGCTCCTCCGAGGGCCCGGTGCTGCTGAGGCTGCAACAATGAGGCAGCCGGCGGCCATTATCTCAGCGCATTGTGTGAGTGTGTCTGGGAGGAGAGAGAGAGAGAGAGAGAGGCAGGATGTGTGTGTGTGCGTGTGTGTATTGCCTTGGAGAGTCGTCCTATAAATGTGTTTGCATGTCAGTGACTGCAAATGAACACACAGAGCAACGTGAACTCGCTGCTGTCTTATCTTTACAAAAGCTCACAGCCTCTCTGCCTCCTATAGAAAAGCCCTAAGTGAGCACTTATAGCAGCCTTGCTATTGCATAGGAACTTGATTAATGGTGTTTAGACAGACTGCTTGGGTGGGTTTTCTCCTTGGGTTATTAAGCAAACTAGAGGAAATGTGAGTCTAATAGTCCCACTTGCAGGATCACGTACACACCAATATGCTCTTTAGTGGCAAGCTGCACCAGGGGAATATACCAATGTTTAACTAGCTCACAAAAGGGCATTTCCATTTCAGTATTTTGTAAATGTTCTCCGGTCTCTTTAGTAACCTTGACGCATCACACAGCAGCTGGGTGGATGCCCCTGAAGGATTTCTTTGCACAGATGTCCTCCAAATTCAACCGTTACTTTTGCTGTCTGTTGGAGCCTCCGATGCGAGAAATGGTTTAGTGCGCTATACAGCATCTGATGAACAGATCACAGTAAAACAAAACACAGACATAAGCCTTTGGCATCTTTCCTCCCCGCTGGGTTAGGTGTATCTTGAGTTGCAAACACCACATTTTAAATTACAAGCCGGTGATTCAACTCTCACACAGACAGATACTGTATCATTATAAGTCTGCAGACATAATCCATCACAAGTGAACCGGACTGTGTCTTTTATATTTGCAGCAATAGTGTCTGCTCTCATCTCAGGCAATAACTCATGATTGGCAGCTGGTTCACTGATAAGAAGCTTTGGGATCTAGTGTTCTTTTGCTCTGCAGGACTAACACTGGGTTCACAGCAGGACACATCTGTAGTGCTCTGTACTGAGCGCCAATTAATTGTGAGTTAGAAATTTAAAAGAGTGCTGCAGTGGAGACGGATTTTGGTCCATTGGATTTCAGAGTATTGCAGAAGAAATAAGATCTTTGGCACACACACGTTTATCATACTTACATGTTTTTTTCTGCAGGATAATGTCCATATATATATATAATATATATATATATAAACAAACACTTTATGATTTTTGAAGTAAAAAGTTAGGTTATAAAGGAACTACAGCACGGTCACATGACTTCATGTTACCACCGCTAAGCTAAAGTTGGCCAATGTCTGATGTTTGACGTTTAGTCGTCTCATTAGAAACTTGTTAGCAACCGCAATTATTAAATTCACCAGTGGGATGTTTACTGGCGTGTTTTATTAATAGAAAACATTTTTTAAATCTCTTCACCTTGTGTTAACCTTAGCCGACCAATCAGAGCAGACTGGGCTCTGGTTTCAGACAGAGGGTTGAAAAGAGGTGCTGCAGCACAGGCAGTATGAGAAAAATAAAGAGCTTTTTGAACATTAAAGCATGGAGACATGTCCCAGTAGAGACCCTAAATACGGATATGAACCTGAAGATGAACATAATAGGTCCCTTTAAAGGACTAATTCCTGATCCACTCTACTTCTTTAGGGAAGGTTTACCCTCTGAAATATTTGTAAACGATGGGCACATCTGCATACTGGAAGTGATTAAGGCTCCAACCAAATGGTTCATCAATCATGCACACACAACATTTTTAAACAAAATCTAAAATCAGCCATAAATGTGCTCTCACTGGAACTGAATGAATCAATACCAGCTCAGAAATGCTTCAGCCTCCAGAGAACATGTGTCTGGAGTTAAGACAATAGTCAAATAATGTAGAGCATGGGAGGCCAAGAGCATGTTAATCCGGAGGAATCTGTTAGAATAGAGCAGCTGGGAGTACGACTGAGGGAGATGTAAATCACTGATTATGTCTGGTTGGGTATATGTTAGTGGCAATTTCCAAAGAAAGAGAAATACCCCTCAGTATAGAAGCTTCATGCCGAGCTGAAGGGGAAGGGCCTTCTCAGATTTAGTTTAAACGTATAGGAAAGTTATTTCTCACTGCGGTTAAAAGTTGTGTTTAAACGTAGAAGCAGATCTGATTTCCAGATTACTTCTAATGATTTGCACCCATTTTGGAGTCATGAATGTCACTTAGTGTATAGACTTGGAATAATCAGGGTTTTTGGATGAAGTCATCCTCAAAACGTATGTTTCCTTAATGAAAACTAGTGGATGTCTAAAACCAGAGTGGCTTATTTAAAATACTGATAGAAGTACGAAGTCTTTGTTAAACCCTTCATAAAGCCTTCTAACTCTTCACTGAAAAGCTAGCCAGACGTTACATTTCCTGCAGATTATACCTTGCTGATATCATTTCATTTGTATCTTTCCCAGAAAATCTGTCCTCAAGATTAATATATACTATTACTCAAAACTCGAACGACCTGAAAGTGACTGTCTAACAAGAATTTAAACAATGTTCATTATTCTGTCAAGAAAATACGCAGTCAATCGTACAACGACCCTTTTCACACGTTGTCCTTGGAGTGCGAAATCTTTTTTTCTTATGGCAGATTCTTGGCCCTTGATACCTGTTCTGCAAGAAGTGCACAATGCTAGTGACAGAGATGGAGATACAGAGTTATTCCAGGACTCTGAGAGTATGTAGGCCTATTATACTGTGGAGCAATAGGCCGACTGCTCCAATCATCTCCTCTCGCTTCCATTATTCTCCGCTGATAAATGACTCTCACAGCTGCCCTGATAAAAACCTTCCCTGCCTATTCATCAGTGCTCAATTCAAGGCTGTACACTCGCAGCAGAGCGATCTACTGTACAGTGAGGGTGACTCATGCTTTCAAGGAACAGGCTTCATCCACATGTTATTTAACAGGATGTCCAAGAATACCAGCTGCATACACACTCATGGAAACACATACTTTCTTAACTTGTTTTTTGTGGTTTAGTTCAAATTATGTTATTGTGGTGTTGGGTCCATGTATTGGGGAAGAACCGGGTTCGAATGGAGACTGGGACCATTTCCAACGAGTCATCCTCACTGTCTTCCCCTTTCAACTCTGACTCTACAATCAAGGCACTGGTGGCCCGAAAAATATCTTTAAAAACAAACATCTTCCACGTGAGGTTAGGTGTGGGGGTCCGATTCCTATTTCTCAAAAACGATTGCACAGAGAGGATGTTAAGTTCAACTTAATAAGGATTTTACAAACAATTAACTCATAATAATAACATAATTCAAAATACAGATATCACTACTCTGACTCTCGTGGCAAAAATAATGGCTCAAAACAATGCGCCCAATAATAGCCAAATTATGTGGTCGGAGAAATTAAGGGTTTTTCGCAATCTAATCCTGGACAAATATGTATCTTGTATTTAAAGATTATCAGCCGTGCATGACATCCCTGATCCAAGAAAGGTTGCCCATTATAAAAACCTATTCACATACCTTTTGTTCAAGACTAAATCTCACCAACTATGAGATGGATTGCCGTGAAATTGTACAGACATTCATGACCCCCAGAGGATAATCTTTATGCCTTTTCTTTTAGCTCCATCAGCAGGTTGACATATGTGCTCGAAACTAATGACCTTTCCATCAAATGCTACTAACAGTTGCACTTGAATTGCTAAGACGTTGAATGCCGTAATAGTCCAATCAGTCAATAGGTCATCCATTGAACTTTAAGCTTGTTTTCTATTAAAAAATAAAGCAATGTTTTAGTAACATCAAAGCAAAGGTCAATGTTTTCGTTGGATCCAATAAGAAAATGACCCAGCTTTTTTCAGTAGTCCAAGCTCTCAGTTTCCTGCTTTCCAAGAAATCCTTTATGTACAAAAACTTGAACGTTAGAAGGAAAGGAACCGTCTCCAAGGCATTGCTCCTAATGCAAATAAAGCCACAGTGCAGCATGATGTAGGGGTGATGAGTGTGTGGGGTGGGCAAGTGTTTTTAGCTTGGCTTCCTTCCAGATGCCTGACTCATTGTTAATCCAGGATGGAAAGCATGTCAGCGACAGTTTGTATCTGCGCTGTCACATCCCATCGCTCAGACAATGTATCACAGCATTCATAGCACAACCAGGCTTTGATGTGCCTGAATACACCCCGTAACACTGTCCTCTTTTAAGCCGGTAAGTGGGTGGATGTTGCTGACTCTTAATCTGTATATCTACATCCCTTCGCTGTGATCAAGCTTGCAAACTTCAAATAGCAGCCGCAGGGTCTGTGAGTGTGTTTGGCGAGGGAAGGGCATTGGTTTATAAAGCATAATTACCGGTAATAACCTTAGGGCTTGCGAGGTTTCTTTTCAACACTGCTTATGTAAATATTATTTTAGGGCCATCTGTAAATTAAACAGTTCCACTAGCAGCTGTAGCTTTGAGACAGAATGGAGAACCTTTAAGAGTCAGATCATTTTACAACAGGGAGATAGCGGGGACAGAAAGAAAATATATTATTGCTGTAGTTAGGTAGACAGTCTTAACCCTAACCCTAAACGGACTGGAAGCCATCATTGTTAACCCTTAAATTGGCAAGCACATGAAAATATTTAGGCGAAAATAATTGCTATTTCTTTGTATCTAGCCGGAAATGTGACTCCTCCTGAGATACAATGCCCATTTAGGGTAATCTTACACATACGTTCCACCCATGTTACATACACCATATGTTACACCAATGATAAACCCACGTTACACCCATATTACACTCATATTACACCCTGTGAAATCAAGTTACTCCTATATTACCCCCATATTACCCCTATATCTACTGTATATGACACCCATGTTACACCAACATTACACACATACTACACCCACGTTACACCCAGGTTACACCCATATTACACTCTGTTTTAATCCAAGTTACTCCTACATTACCCCCATATTACCCCTATATCTATATGTCACCCATGTTACACCAACATTACACACATACTACCCCCAGATTACACCCATAATACACCCCCCATACAACCACAACACACCTATGTTACAACCTGTTCTATCTATGTCACATCTATATTACACCCATTTTACGCCCATGATACATCTATGTTAGAAAGATGAAAGAAAAACCTAAGTATAACACAAGTAACAATGTTTTCCCAATGCTAATATGTAGCATTATCATCTGGGCCTTCCTGGTTAGACTCTGCACTCACAGAGTTGTCTGCATGCTATTTTGAGAGCACAAACAAGATCTAAATGATGGCCTTTCCAGATTTCTAAACCTATTGTACAGTAATGTGAATGCTCCTATTCCCCAGAGTAATGCAAATCATTTCCGTTCGCAGGGAGGGGTTTCTTGTTTGTAGCCAGTAGCCAACCAAGGCTGCAGATAATAAAAAACATATATGCAGTTTAGATGGAAACAATAGAAAAAGGTTTATTATGTGTCTTTGTGTTTTCCTAATACTGAAAATGCAAACGTGTTGAGTTTGGCCAAAGGGAAGAACACGATCAATAGCCTTCCTCCCATTCTGGCTCCAGCAGAATGGGGATATTTGCAGATTGAATTAATGAGTACTACATGCAACACTCTCTCCCTGCAAACCATTGATTTGATCGCAAGCTCATTGTGAGAAAGTGTGGTTAGCCTCAAATGATCTGGCTCCAGTCAATTAAGCTGTGAATAAGCCTTCCTGTGGCTGACGCCTCCACTTGTTAAGATGACAGTGATGACAGGGAACATCCAATAAGGGGTATTGATGAAAAACATGCTGATTAATATGTCAACCGCAGGCTATTTCATCATAAATGTCTCAGTGTTGTTGATGTTACTGCGAGGCATGGTACTTTTGTGAGAAACAAACAATCAGATTTTATATCAGTACTGTAAAAGCTGCCACACTTGATAATAACACAGTTTTTATTATATTTCCAACATGACTGCAACTACTCTAATCCTGTCTACGGAGAGTTATTGCCACGTTAAAGACATCAAAACCACTTTCCTTGGGTAGGATGAAATAAGGAAGACTGATGGTTAGACTAGATATTAAAAATACAGAAACCCGTCTTAGTTCACATTTTTTAGGTACTTTATATGGCGCACTGAGAGAGTAATGGAGAGGTTTTAGGGATAGGATCTGGCAATTTACCAAAGCTGTTAACCTGCTGCTTAAACCGTTTTTTAGTAATTGATATGACAGGCAAAAACTTGTAACTCCAGTTCCTCCTGCTAAGACAACAAGGGTTAAGCATATGTTAAATGATGCGTGATGTTTGGCAAACACAAAGTGTGATGATGGGTTTAAATGGTTCTCTAAAACTTATTTCATTGGTTTTTTAACCCTGAAAGATTAGAAGTAAACCCAGGTTACGCATGTTGTGAAATAAACTCTAAATTGTTATTTGGTCTGAGATAGAAGGTAAGACCTTTAGGTGCTGTTTACACGAGAACGCAAACGGTTGTATCCGCTACTTTTCTCTTTCGTATAGCCCGTTCGTTACGAGCAGAGTTTGGTTTAACGCGTTACTGTAATAATATTACTTTTGTCGGTAACGGAGTAATGTTAGGCGTTACTTTGTCAAAATCAGTAATCACACCACAGTTACCTACTAACATAAAGAATTACTAGATTCTCCCTTTGACAGACAAGAGGGATTTCCACTGCAGGTTTATATTTACGTAACATTTGTGCGACATACGCGCGTCCACATACAGTGCATAAACATGGCTGAGTGAGTCAACAGCGATAACTTTCGAGGGGTGGAGGTCTGCCCATTATTTTGAGTTCGTCCGAAGAAAAGACAGGAATGTGACGGTGAGGTGCAAACTGTGTCCAGGCCAGAAGCTTTTATCCACTGCTGCAAACACAATGTCAAACCTCAACAAGCACCTGCAAAGACAACATGCTAACGTGAAGCTAATAGCTAAGGAGGACCTCCGAATCCAGAGTGAGGATGTCGAATAAAGTAACGAGTAAACAGCAAACATGCAAAGTTATATGATGAGGCCCTCTGTGTTGCTAGTGGAGCCTCGCAGCGGCGAAAACTGTGGCGCGCTTACACCGTAGGTGCGCCGCATTTGCGCTTCAGAAGAGGCTCCCTCCGCAAAATGAAGCACCCTCCGCATTTTGCGTGACCTGCCTGTAGGGGGTGTAAAGTAACGAGTAAAGTAACGCGTTAATAAGTAATATGTAATATATTACTTTTTTTGAGTAACGACCCCATCTCTGGTTACGAGGCCGTAACGGAAACGCGGAAATGGACCCCGCAAACGATAACGGGTCCCAAGGTGGATAGATCTGCAAACGGAACGCTCTGGGGGGCCAAACGGCTCCGTGTGTACGTCCTATGCGATCATTTCCTGATAATGATGAAGCGATAGTCCCACCTCTCCCCACCTCTGCTGCTCACTGCTGTAGCATGGTCAGTAGCTACTGCTAATGCTACTGACCATGCTACAGATGTTAGTGCAAAATCTACAGCTCCTCTACCACAACCATCAGCAACAAGTGGACATGGAGAATTACATGAACCACATGTTGCTAAATCCACCGCGGGGCATAAACAGAAGGGCAACCATGGCAACCATGCTCGGGGGTCTTCTTCGCTGCTTTTGGTGTATTTTGTGGCGGACGTACAGCGCCACTTACAGGCCCGGCATATGTACTACAGCGTCTCCAGCGCTTTCGAGCGGTCTCGTGTGAACGGAAGACTTTTTTGATATCGTATTCGGTTCGTTTGCATTTCGTATGTCATTGCGTAAATGGGGTCTTAGTCCGCACTGAGAGCAACTTCAGCAATTAGAGATAGAGAAAACAAGCTGAACAAAGGAAGCAATGTATAAAAAACACAAAGCAATTGAGTGAGAGCCGAGGGAAAGCCCCCCCCCCTTCTGCAGGTTATAGATGCATTTGTCTCCAAACAAAACAATAAAACCATCCAGCCAGTAGCTGTTAATTTCCTCTTTGCTTCAATTGACTCGATAAGCTTTTCCCCCTTGGAGACAGCAGCCACTGCGCTACAGGTGAGAAAAAAGAGAAGAGGAAATAGAGAGAGGAAGAAAAGAAAGAGAGGGTGTGCCGCAGGCAGGAAAGCAATCGAGGACTTGACTTCCACAAAACCCTGGAAGAAGTTAATCTCGACTGCCGGGGGATTTTTTCATTAGCCTGGCAATCTGTTCCTGCAGTGAAGATGTAAGTTGAGTTATATTTTATAACTGTGAGCTGTGAGACTCCGAGTCACACAAAGAGAACATATGGAAACATTTTACAGGAACAACACCTCGCCTAAACCCTGACACACTTCTGACTTTAGCATCCCAGGCAGAGGGTTGGTGTACATTTAACCTGAAAGGGTCTTTATTTGGAGATGTATTTATGTCACATGCCACTATTTAAAAGAAAAAAAGGGCCTAATAAAAGTAACCAAGCATTAAGCAAAGAAGAAAAGCCATGGATTCTCCGTCTTGTAGCTCATCAGACATGAAAGATAGATCGAGCAAGAGTCACTTGGGATTCATGCAAACCCTTATTCTCCTCTGGGTTCATTGCAGCAGTTCCTTAATGCCTCTGGTAAAACACAAGTCTGCTAAATGCCATTTTCCCACCATCCTGCGTAGGAAGGTAATCAGACGTAAGAGCGAAACTACTTCCTCACCAGCATTAGGGGTCATAACCTGTATGATTGATTGATAATGAATATCAATTATTTCTATAAGTAGTAAGCAGTATTTCATTACTCTGTACAGTATTACAATTTACATTAATCTTATTCGTAATTCTACATTTATCTACTCCTGCATTTCTGTGCACATTGTGTCCCTTGCAAAATTATCATCATTATCAATGTTAACCTTAATTAATTTCTGCTATTGTTATTTTAACATTTTATTGTATTTTAATTATACTGTTATTTAATTATATTTCCACGTATCTTTACGCTATTTTTTATTTGCTTTTCTGTCTTAAGGACTCCTGCTTTCCTGTGCACATTGTGTCACTTTCTATATTCTCTTGAACTACTTAATACTACATTATTTTATTTCCTTTTTTCTCTTATATAATTCAATGTAATCTTTTTATAATTTGTTTTGATGTCTTAAGTATATTGTATGTTGTTGGAGTAGACTAAAACTTTTGAAGACCAAACTGCACTGAAGGTTTAGGACAATCCAGCCTTTACATCTTAAATCATGAAAGTGTGAACTATCACGAGGCTCAGTGCAGAATTATAATCGTCTCTTTCTAACAGAAAAGTCACACTCCTGATCCTTGACAACTTTTAATTAGTGTTTGTCCTTCAAGCCTCGGCTCCTCAGCTATTAAGGCCCTTAAGCCCATTGCAAATTAATTATAAAGACTCTGCAATCAGAGTAATTCCACTTGGCTCCGGGCCCCCGGCTGCTCTCTGACCGGACTCCAGGGTGGCAACCAGGGTTTGAAAATCCCCCAAAATACCCTCATATGTTTTAGTGAGCCATATCGCATGTTTAAGGGGACATCGAAGTGCGACATCCTGGGTCAATCCAGGACAGGTACTTTAGTTGCAGAGTCCTTGTTTTCTGTCTGCCTCTACACTGTCTTATCCAATAAAGCAGAATATGCAAAAAAAAGAAAAGCAATGCTGTTTATACTGCATTCATACACTATATCCCACTGCCATACTAGCACACAACAGTTTCCCACCTCTGAAAATAATCCCAAACAAATACGGCACAATGTGCAAATTACTTTTAAAAGAAATGTTTTAATAGCATTACACTTAAATGTATCTAAAGCAACTTTTTGGGGTGTAGCATCTAAGGAAGCTTCAACATGTTCTGTCCCTTCCTTCAGACTTCCTTACAGAGCCCCTCCTCCAACACACACGAACGCGCACATGACCAATGAGGGCACGAGATAAGTGTGTGCACAGATGGAAGGCTGACAGGCAGGTAGGCCATCCAGTTATTTTAGCCGGGCCGGCTCAGATGATTGGTCGTGCTTTTTACAGCGCCACGGCTTCCACAGATGACATTTTGTATGTATTTATTGTCAAAGCATTTAATGTATTCATTGCTATCGGGATGTTAAGAGCATTCCATGGAATATAACAAAAAGTGTTTCTGAAGGGAATCACCTACCCCACCTTTAAGGAAATGCAAAGGCAATTAACGTGTGGTAGACTGTGTTCACATTTATATGGCATTAAATGTTATACTTGGCAATACATTACATACTTAAATTGTTGCATATGCCTTTTTTTGGTGATGCAGAAATGAGCAAAGCAGAAGTACACTTGTTTCTTAAATTACTTGATTACTTATCTGGCATTTAAGAAGTAATCCCAGCACTGAAGCAGTGATCGTTCTCCAGCCTCTGAGCATGGACATGTTTTTAAAACGCAGTAAAAATGTCTCAAGCTGCTGCGGGAGCTGCAGAGCTTCAAGATCTATTTCATGATGTCAGGAGACAGGCTTGATACATGACTAAAAATACTAGGAGCATAAATCAAAGAGGGCCAGACCAATTACTGCGATCTCGCTGATCTTGAGCAGCAGCTGGCAACATGACACACACACACACACACACACACACACACACACACACACACACACACACACACACACACACACACACACACACACACACACACACACACACACACACACACACACACACACACACACACACACACACACACACACACACACACACACACACACACACACACACACACACACACACACACACACACACACACACACACAATGTCACCTCAGGGAAGCATCACCCTTCCTGTCTCTCCTGCAGCTAAAGTTCATTCTTAAACACAGCCTTCACCAGGTTTCTGTGGATGCAAAATACCGAGAGATATTATTCAATCATGACAGAAACAAACAACAGTTAGGGAAGAGATAAAGATAAATATTATAGCTAATACATAAGAGCTACTGGAGGTAAAGAAGTTAGCTTGATGTAGTGTAGTGTCAAGCCTCATTTAGGGAGGTACCATCATGGAGCGAGGCCCACAGGAGCTGCGCCGCTCACACAGCAGCAGAGTGGCTTCCAGCTGCAGGTAAGTGTTAAAGTAGGCCAATTACACTGTGGGGACTGACTGGTCTGAGTCAGGCGCAGGATAGGGGGCCAGGATGTGAGATGATGAGCAGCTATTCTCCTCCGCTCTGCTGCTAAACCCAGCCTGGCATCTGTAGCATCAAAAACTGGACCTGGAAACATCAACCCCTGCACATATTCCTGATTTAGACTCATTTAATAATGTTCCTTTAGCAGACTGACCTCTCTCCATAACACAAACGGAGGGCAGATATCTGCACAGCAAGGGGTCACTGATCCATACCAATGATTTATCTACACTGTTTCTCTCTCTCTCTGACATGTCAAGCTTTCAAACCTCGCTTTTGTGGAGTTTAAAATCATGTCCAGTCCCTGTGCAGTGATGCAGTCAATGATAGCAGCATTGTGATGTATTTCAGCAAGGGATAAAGTGCTGTGTTCTCCAGCAAAGTAAATGACAATATAACGCTGACACCTCGAAAATGTTGCTGTGTGTGGCTGATATAGGAGAAGTGTATGCAAATGTAACTTCAAAAGCCAATAACAATGCTCAAATTAACTGCCTCCTTGGGTTATGTTTATTCAAATCCAAGTTTATGACCAGCAAGATGTAAACACGTCTGCTCTTTGTTGGATATGGGGAGGTTTACAATCCAGCAACCACAACCAACGTGAGCTGCTACAGCGTTGCATTTGTATGAACAGGCACATAAACAGGGTTATGTTACAGTGACATACCACTCTGTCGTTATAGTTTTCTTAATTTAACAAGCAACTCTACACTAGGGCTGCACGATTCGGGGAAATAATGTAATTGCGATTTTTCTGACAGATATTGCGATTGCGATATTTGTTTTTAAGCGACCCAACGGAAGTTTATTGTAAAATGCGGCCATATCTCCGGCTAGGAAGGTCGTATCAACGTGCTCCCGTCTCTAGCACCCCCGCAGCCCGAGCTACGAGTGAAAGAACTAAACTTACATGAAACTTCCGTTGGGTTGCTTTAAAGTCAAGCTTCAGTTTAGGATTCACCCTGTAATAGATGTAAAACATGTGATGGAGCATTACTAACCTGACTCAGATGGTTTGTTTCACCAAACCATCTAGGAAAGCTCCATTGGAAGCCATTTGGAAAAGGGCAGGCACTTTCAAAAATACTTGGCAGGTGATTGGATCAATCTGTCTATCACCTTCTATCATGAGCCACTTCTGATTGGTTAACAATCGCTGGTACATGTGGAGCACAGCACCTTCTGATTGGTGTGGATGACTGAAAAAAAATCAAATATCGATAAAATCGATTATTCGTTCAGCCCTACTCTACACTGCATTTAAGTTATTTGGTCATTAACTGGTGAGGGTCCTGGTATATGCCGCTTTAAATTCAATATCATATGTATGTTTTAGCCTTTAGCCAGATGCAAACTAAAGATATATTTGACAAGATTCTCACTGTCTTGTTCTTGTACTGTGTGTACAATGTAATACTCCAGACTACGACGTGGAGACATGTCTGGTAGGAAGGCGAACTTCAACTGTCTGGCTGCGCACGCATAATGTTCATACGTCACGTCATGTGGGCCAATCATAAACAAGCATGGATACACAATGTTATCCACATATTCTGTCAGAATATTACACTCACGATTAAAAAAAGTTACGTTTTTCAACAAAGACATTTTTCTAACATTAGCTATATTAGCCAGCTAGCTACAACCGATAACATCTGCAAGAGACAGAAGTCATTTCAGATGGCAAGCTGAAGGTTGCAAGCTAGAAATGAGAAGCCTTATAATCCGTGTTGAAAAAAGCTTTTTGCCAGGTATTACAGTAAACATAAGGGGTGTCCCTTAGTCAAATATACTGAGTGCAGGGTTCTGATAAAAACAAAATGTAATCTTTGATTTGAGATAGTAGCCTTATGTTTATTTATGTATACATTCTGAAACCACTGCCAACATACTGCTCCGGTGGTCTTGCAAATTTGGAAAGTGAAACTCAGTCTTGCATATTTATTAACACACACCAAGGGGTTTTATTGATAAACAACTTTTCTGATAAATCAACCAACTCAATGTAGGCTCTTTAGATGAGAGCTCCAAATAGTGGTTGGGGGTCATCCCTAATAAACATTAGTCTTATCATTGCAGTACCTGAAATAAAATGTACCTGCAAATCAAGATCAGCAATGGTTATATTTGTTCCACAGACTCAATACTGGTATAACACTGTGTCGTAGGAGAATCCACTTCCTGCTTTTTGTCACCAGCAGTACTTTATGATTCTCAAAACAATCTCCATTGTAAACAAAACAAAAGCAGAGCCAGAGATTGTAATTACAACCCTACAACCTGCCAAATGTGGGGGGGGGAGAACTGGCTGACGTGTGTGAGCTGTCAGTGATCACTATAATGAGAAATAGCAAGAAGAGCATATTGTGTCAGGACGGATTTATTTAGAGACATATAAAACCAAACAAGCTACAGAAATACTAGGACCAAATAAAGTTGGTGATTGGAAAAAATGACCTGTTGTACTGAGAGGTTTAGGACTATGACGGGAGGTGATTGATTAATTGCATGCAAGTATTAACAGCATTGCTTTGCACTTAATTTCTGAAATCTGTTAATTGAGCAGCAAACGTATCATTAATTAACAGTCTTTAAGACACAGGTGTATATCATGCTCTCTAACATACATATAAAGCAGTATAATCTGCTTATAGCACTGTGTCATTTAGTTTCCCATTCTTGTATAATGAATATTATTTATAAAACATTATAAAGAATTGTATGACACCTAATAAGGTCAAATGAAGGTATGACTTTTGTACTGTAGTTGATTTTGCCAGCCTTTTGTCAGCTTTTAGGTAAAATATGAGTACATTTTGAAAATACAATTGTGTGTGATTGTCTGAAGTCTGTCTCAAATTGATTTGCATGTGCTCATCTTAACATCTTTAACACTTAAAGGGGACCTATCATGCAAAATGCACTTTGTGATGTCTTTTATACATAAAGATGTGTCCCCGGTGTGTCGGGGAACTCACGCAGCGTCAGAAAATAAAACCCTCTCTTTTCCTCCGTACCCAAATCTCTAAAAACGGGGGAACAAAGGAGCAGATCCAGATTTGCGTCCGATATGACGTAATATCGGAAATGTGGATCCACGGCCCAATCAGAAACGTTGCTATCAGAAACAATGCCCGACTGTTTTGGACGTAATATGGTCGGTGTTTACATTAGCATCGCTAACACTCAGAGCTAACCTGTACTGGAGAGCATGTGTGTTAAGAAGCAGGAAATAAAAAGGAACTCACCTTGTGGTATAACCGGCAAGAGAGAAAGCCTTTGAGCTCCAAACTGTTTCAGAAATAATCCTTGATAATCCATGATATGGCGTTTCATCACGGCAGAATCTGCCGGTAGAATCTCCCGCATGAGCTCATTATTATTATTATTTTTTTAAAGCTTTATACCCAAAATCAGCTCTTTTGAAACAGGAAGTGAAATGGAGGGATCTGAGGCATGGCTAGAATGGGGGATCTGTTTGGTATTTTGAGCAAAACACTTCATAGACATGTTTTTTATATATTTTTATATATCTGAGACCTTTGCTATTGCCTAAAAATAGCATGATAGGTGACCTTAAAAAATGTTCCCAAAGACTGTTACCAAAAAACTATAATAAATGGTCGGGTAAAGAAAGATATATATTATGCAAAACAATGACTGTATTGTGATATACCTTAATATAACTGTACAGAAGGTTGTGTCCACATCTCATTATATTATTATAATTAAACAGAGCTACAAGCAGATTATAACACATAATACTGTAAGTATGTGTTTTAATGATGGATGGACAAGAGCATCATAAAAAAATGTTACTTAACATTGTGTACTGCGTTTTAGATGTTTACTTATTTCCTACATGTGCGTACAACAGGTGTACGGCTGATGATAAAGACTGGGTAATTTTCTCTCTTCTGTTTAACAGCTTCATTATCATGTTGCTGTCATTGATGGAAAAGGTCAAGTGGGGACAATTCAAGCAGGCATGTTTCTATAATCAGGTATGGATGTAAATCTGCTGCGAAGGACCAAAACAGTTTATCTTCCCCTTAGAGTCAACCAGGAATCATTTGTGTAGCCGATTACATTGACAGGAGGCAAAGGAGGAGGTAGATGTCTCCACATAATCATTACGCAACAGACACATTGGGTTCTCACGATGATCATGTATGCGGGAATAAGAGCCTGAGGCAAAAACAGAGGAAGAGAGCAGCAGAATATGTGTGTGTTTCGGTCCTGTGAGAACAGGCGGCTGTTTGATTGTAGAGATATGTGTATAGGGCCCGGAGGTCAGCGCGGTAAACAATCCTCGGCGTGATAAATCCTCCCGTCTGTTCTCTGTATGTGCTCCGCTCTTTTGATTTATTCCTTCACAGAGCATGAGGAGAAGGCAGAGAGAACACACAGATAAATAATTCACAGGGACATTAACATCAGAGAGGGCCGCGGGGGGAAAAAAACACGGCCATTTGGGTCGATCTGCCGTTTTGAATTAAAGCAGACATGGTGTGTGTGTGTGTCTGTGTGCCCCTCAGTGTGGCCTTGCAGGGAGAGCCTCAATGCAGGGTTGCAGGGTACATGGACCTTCGTGCACACACACACAAATACACACCTGCTCCTTTAAGATCACAGGGGAAAGCGGGACTAATTGATGCTGATGTTTCTACATTTCTTCAGTTGCAACCACTAATCCCCCCAGGAGGACAGCACGCTCTCACACCCTCAACTGTTGTGTTGATGATAAATAAGGAAAATTAGCCCCCAGTTGATTGTCTTGGTGGTGAACATGCCCACAGGGACCGTGAACAGCTCTGTGCGGTGGCAGTGTCTCATCAAGAGCTGTCATAACATCCCATCTCCAGCCACAGAAGGGTCCCTGCTAAGTGCCAGAGGCCGTGACGTCTCTCTCCTCCAGACTCTCCTTCCCCAAGTGTGTGTCCCAGTGTGTGTCCCAGTGTGTGTTCCAGCCTGGTGTGAGAGGAGCCTGTGGCCCGATTGATAATGAGTGCTAATTATGGAAAAAAAAGCAACCTACAAGGCTAATTCATTTGGAGTGAACAATAAAGGTTAACTGAGGCAAAATGATGCAGTACAAACCTAAGTGTATTAGGTTTGTGGTAAAGAAGAAGTAAACAATGACAGGTAAACACCAAATTGATGCCTCATTTACCACTGACTATTCCTCCTCAGTCAATCAGAAGTTATTTAAAGGGGCCATATTACTGTATGCTCATTTTCAGGTGTATATTATTATTTTGTAAATGGAAGAGAAACTCCCTCTGGACAGGAAAGGGAAAACGCCAAAAAGCATAACAGGGTCTCTTTAGTTCTTAACAATTATAATTCACAGATTTTTAACAGTGATTGGAAGAAAGGACTACAGGGGCAGCTGTAAAGAGGTCAGTCTCTTTTTCGCTCAGACACATGCAAGTACAGAAAAAATACAAAGGACAATGCTGACTCAGTGTTTTACAGGAACTCCAATGACTTGCAAAATGCTGTTTCAGTGTTTAGTAATAATTTGTAAGTAAGCCCTAGAATGCATTTTGCACCCGTAGCATTTCAAAGCATGCAGGCACATGCACTTTGTGTTATAATGAATGTTACTATTGAGCCAAGGAGATAATAGCTACTGACCCTTTGAGACAAAAAGGACTGGAGGTAATGAGTCTGGGAACCAACTCTACAGATGTGACACACACACACACACACACACACACACACACACACACACACACACACACACACACACACACACACACACACACACACACACACACACACACACACACACACACACACACACACACACACACACACACACACACACACACACACACACACACACACACACACACACACACACACACACACACACACACACACACACACACACACTAGCAGCTGGTATTGTAGGAAGTGTATGATCCAGATATGGCCCACGCTGCAGCAGCTGGTCTCACTTTAAAGCTGTGACACACACTCGAGTTCTCTGGATGACCTTGGAAAGTCTCAGAGGACGTTCACTTATTTATCCAGTGAAGCTGAATGGCTGGCTCCTGCATGAACCTGCGCATCAGACTTTCTGATTGCGTTATGTCCTGTGTGTATTATGTGCGTGCACTGTCCATCTGTCAAAATAACATCAAGTTTACAGAAAAGTGTCTGCTTCTAGTTTTCATACAGTAATGTTGTCCTTATCAACTAATGATGTGTCTCAATTTGGATATTCTTCCTAGTACACTGGCATGTTGTGCAATGTCAACAATTGTGCACTGTGTGAATTTTTACTGTGTTGTGTTGTCTTGTCTTGAGTCGCACAGGGTGGCTTTGCTGTCACCAGGAGTGTCGATAGCCACTGTTAGCTAACTAGCCGGCTAGAAATCGTCTGTCGAAATGGTCTAGCAAACGATTAGAGCAGGCTCAATCAACACAATAATAATTTAAGACACTATTATTGTTGTATATGTTTTAAATATAGATGAAAAAACCCACATTTATTTGTAAAATGCTATGTGCAGCTGGTCCCACAACTCCTGTTACATATAGCCAAGATGGCGGCCGTTGATTGTCTGAAGGGTCCGGTGTTCCCAACTTAACTTTTAGAACGTTATGATTCCACAATCCAGGTATTCATTGTGCATTTTGCAATACTTATGTTACACTTTCTCAATTAAAAGAGCACATGCAAGTACAGAAGTATGCAAAATAAGACACAACAAGGATCTTCCGGCTATACCATTGGTTACTCGGACCGTATATCCGTCTGATTATTGTATCCAAAGACAGACATATTTTAAAAAGAAGTTCAAGAATTTGTAACACTAATTGAGATAATTACAATAGTGATCCGGCCCAAAAACAAACAACGTGCACATAATGATCATATACATTGATATACAAATGAACTCCAACGACAAGTATTGAGTGAACCAATGTCAATTTCCAAAAACAATACATAACACAAACAAAGAACACATGACAAAAAACTATTCCAGCATGTTTGAAACTTGGCCAAAGAGATGAGGGAATCTACCTTAAATCCATCCTGCAGATCAGTCCAAGGACAAGGACCATAATACAATAGACTCCTTGAGAGCCAAAGGCTAATCAATAAGAGCAAACTATACATGTATTGACCACGTTTGGCTTCTTCTCAGAGCAGAACAGCTGAAAGAGCAATCAGATTATCATAGAACAATTAAATGGATGCCATTGCTAAAAGATGTTCATAAAATCTTGTGTAGAGCACTCAAACAAACACTCTCCATTATGAAGAAGGTGGATGACTCTGCTTAGACCATATTGCATTTTTAATTCATAGCCATTACTTGGAAGCTGATTAGTGTAGATCATTAATGTATAGTGGTGAGTATACTCTTTATGTTCTAGTGGACATGTTTTGACAGTGTTGGGGGTTTCTATTCAGACTGAGTGCATGTGGAGAACTGGAGGCAGGTGAGATTGATTTCTCTTCTGTTGCAGCTATTCTGTGATGTACAGTCAATGTCTCTACATCCGTTAACTTGACTGACAGCTCTGTAACTCAGGAGGGGGGGGGGGATGTCACAGAAACATGAAGGCCCCGCTGCCTTTCCTAAAGATGGAAAAGGTCACAGTGTTGAAACCCAATGGATTTTCAGATGTTAGAGGGAAACAAAAGGCATGTTAACCATGAGCACAAGCCATTGGTATCAAGGTGAGTATATAAACAAATGCAGTCATTTAAGTTGCTAAACAGACTCTACTCGCAGACATTAGCAGCTGTCTGAGGGCATTCTATCCTTTGGTTGAAAGCAAATTTGTAATCAAATTGTTGTGCATTTGATCTTCTAGTGGCTTTCTTTGTATCTGTTGTTAATATGGGATTTATGAGTGAATGTTTTGAAACAGCCAAACTGATGAGGAAGTTGTCTTAGTTGCGATTGACATGGATTAATTAGCAACATGTATTTCTTCTTGCACAGATATTTTGGCATGTCGGTCCACTTTATCCACAACTATTCAGCAAAATTAGTTTGTAAATAGATTTAGGTTCTGTAAAACCTTTTATTTCGAATGATTTGTATTGTCTTGTTATTGCACTGTTGAGGAACCTGCGATCTACGTTTTTCATACATTACATAACTACACCGTATTTGTGTATATGTATGAAAATACACCTTTGAATCTTGAATCTTTAAAAAGTTGTAAAGGTTTGAGTTAGGTGCTTATCATTTGTTTTGTAAATGGTGGATGAACTGTACTTATATTGCGCTTTATCAGGTCTTTTCGACCCCTCAAAGCCCCACACACACACACACACACACACACACACACACACACACACACACACACACACACACACACACACACACACACACACACACACACACACACACACACACACACAACACACACACACAAACACACACACACACACACACACACACACACACACACACACACACACACACACACACACACACACACACACACACACACACACACACACACACACACACACACACACACACACACACACACGGGTTGGAATCAAACCAGTTTTCTTACATATCCTGTCGAAGAGTACAGGCTTTCTGAATCCTAATCTTATACTTAGATTAGCGTACCGTATGTACAGCAGCAGAGTGTGTGAGAAGGATGGGACACACCTCAGATCTCCAGTCTCAGCATCCTATGTTCTCTGGGTAAATATGGTGACGATAAAGATTTACAGACTCTTCGTCTCTGTGTTAGGATTACTTGTGTTTGCATTGTGATGTGGTTTTGAGAGCAGGCCTAGAATGCTGATAGTATTACGGGTGACAGATTTACAAGGATAATCTCCTCTAAGGGTTTAACAACAATTTGTAGAATGACTTATCTCTTTATCCCACTGCATTAAAGTCTATAGGAGGGATTACCAACGTGAGGGCCAACATGATTACATCTGATGATCAATGGTCGAGAACTTTAGAGAGGTGACTTAAAGCTTGATAAGGATTTTTTAAGACAAATATTCTCAGATTTCAAATTATATGGTGATATTTTCCTGTGTTGGTGTTTGTTTGCTAGAAGCCAATGACAGAAAGTGTTTTGTTGTGTTTTTGGGCTATTTTAGGATCAAGTGCAGCTCAAAAAAAGAACACATTATCATAGCGGGAGGCCTGGCTCTAATCATAACCTTTCAAATCACTTTTCCATTTTGAAGGATGAGATTCCCGTTTTAGTCAGAGTGACTCTAGTCTAAGAACAGCGTTTGAATATATTGAAATAGAAATATGTGGTTTTAGGCTAAAAAAAGGAACCTCCATCCCATTGTTTTAGTGGTTTGCTGCCAAATTCTGACACTTCATGAGGAGTTTTATGTTCGTCCCTGACAGCACGACCAACAGTGTGTTTTATTGCAGTTGGAAGGAAATATATGGGAAATCAAATCAAAGTCAAGTTGACCTACATTAAATAAAGAGAGGCCCGTAAAATGTAAAATAGGATCTGCTCATGTAGAGTAATAAAGCAGTAGAGGACACACTTGTTCTTAGTACTTCTGACCTGGTTTATTGGCAGGTGACACTGCATGAATAATCAAATCCTTGACTTCAGCACTGAATGCATCACTTGATGGCACTTGAACACAGCTAAAAGACTACTTCTTACAACCAACTAGAAACTATTTATCGCACCTATGGTAGAAGAAATACCTCTTCATTATGATAAAGTGACATACTTAAAAACCAAAGGAAAACAAACCAGCCTTTGCAGAACATTTTCTAAGATTTCTTCAGAATCTCTCTCACTTCTTAGCTCATTCCAGATGTCCATGTTTTGTTGATATATTAGAATCAGATAAGGTGAACATTGATAATATCCTTCTGTTGTACCCTCTTGATTTCTAATCATTGGCTCGCTTTACTCTTTCCTTTCTGTTTTTCTCCATTGATTTGATGAAACTGAAGAGCCAATCCGAGTGATTTCTGTCCAAGAAAGGATCCATGGGTAATTAATAATCAGCATTAGCCAAAAAGTCGTAGACAAGAGCCCACCAGTGGAGGGAACATACAGCAAAGACAAGAGTAAAACACTGGAGTCAGAATTGCCATCAGGCATAATCAAAATCTACGGGACTAGTTGGTATGTTCACAGAATAAGTTAAAACCTAATTAAATTAAGCACTGAATTTCCACGACTGCAAATATAGCATAAAAGCATTGGGTAGCAATTATAAAATCTAGAACTTAATTGTGCGTTTTGTTATTATTTCTTCCTCTACTGCCTCCATCCCTCTGTGACTCTCGCTTACACATAAAAACACACAAACAGTGCAGCACACACCGTGATTGCCCACTCATAAAACTCACATTGTGTGTGTCGTAAATGGTAATGATGGCAGAAAATGGCCATTGGTAAGGTCGTTTAGCGTCTCTCCACTCCACGGCCCTCTGCTTTCTTCTGTGTGTTTCTCCATTCTGGGCTCTCGTATTAAACAGAGCCCTGGAGATGTTTTTTTCCCGGACCAGAGAGACGACGTCCTAAAATGCCCTGCTGCTGCTGTTACCATGACAACTCGGGAAAAAAAAAAAAGAAGCCCATCCTGGTCCAAAAATGCCTCCTTGGTTTTGTTAACCTGCCCAGCGAACCTCATCATGAGCTCCATGAAAGCTGCACCTGCAACAAGCCCCGCGCTGCTCCTACTGTTGTTGTTTACTGGAGAGTGTGTTGTTTGTTGTTCAGTGGGGGATTAACCAACACATTTAAATAATCTGGAGTGGTGTATTTTGTCAGATGGGCTGCTTATTCCTCCCTAAATTTGGAGTATCTCCTGCCGAGGAACTTGGTAGGAATACAATCTGAAGAGGCATTCGGGAGGAAAACACCACGAGGAACAATCCAACAAAAATGCACATTTATATAACCTATTCTTATTCCTTCACGCTACAATGCTCACTGATAACCTCTTCTAACAGCGGCACACTGGATCTATTTCAGGACAACTGGAGTCAATACACTTGAGAATTGCCAGTGAACCAACAATGGCAACGCATCCAGGCTGGTCAAATATACCTGAAAACACTGGTGTGATGTACAGTGCAGGGATATGGCATACATCGGTTATTTTGGAGAGAGAGGATAGAAGTATTTCAGGAAAGGTCTTGATGAGCTATATCTGGCCACAATGATCTCAGAAATGTAGCCACATAAATTCTGTAAGTAAAATAAGCCGTCGAAATATGTAGAGGAGTTAAATATCACAATATTTCTAAATTGTGGTAAGTTTAAAGGGGCCCTATTCTACAAATGTTCAGGTGTATATCAGTATGTAGTGTCTCTACTTTAAAGAGTCCTCTCCTGCTGATGTTCAGGTGTATATGTCTCTACTTTAAAGAGTCCTCTCCTGCTGATGTTCAGGTGTATATCAGTATGTAGTGTCTCTACTTTAAAGAGTCCTCTCCTGCTGATGTTCAGGTTCATATCAGTATGTAGTGTCTCTACTTTAAAGAGTCCTCTCCTGCTGATATTCAGGTGTATATCAGTATGTAGTGTCTCTACTTTAAAGAGTCCTCTCCTACTGATGTTCAGGTGTATATCAGTATGTAGTGTCTCTACTTTAAAGAGTCCTCTCCTGCTGATGTTCAGGTGTATATCAGTATGTAGTGTCTCTACTTTAAAGAGTCCTCTCCTGCTGATGTTCAGGAGTATATCAGTATGTAGTGTCTCTACTTTAAAGAGTCCTCTCCTGCTGATGTGCAGGTGTATATCAGTATTTTGTGTCTCTACTTTAAAGAGTCATCTCCTGCTGATGTTCAGGTGTATATCAGTATGTAGTGTCTCTACTTTAAAGAGTCCTCTCCTGCTGATGTTCAGGTGTATATCAGTATGTATTGTCTCTACTTTAAAGAGTCCTCTCCTGCTGATGTTCAGGTATATTTCAGTATGTAGTGTCTCTACTTTAAAGAGTCCTCTCCTGCTGATGTTCAGGTGTATATCAGTATGTAGTGTCTCTACTTTAAAGAGTCCTCTCCTGCTGATGTTCAGGTGTATATCAGTATGTAGTGTCTCTACTGGGACATGTCTCCATGCTTTAATGTTCAAAAAGCTCTTTATTTTTCTCATACTGCCTGTGCTGCAGCACCTCTTTTCACCCTCTGTCTGAAACCAGAGCCCAGTCTGCTCTGATTAGTCAGCTGGCCGGCTCTGTTGTGATTGGTCAACCACTTAGAGATGTCCCGCCCCCTATATAACATAGTACAGGAAAGGAGAAACCCCCAAAAAGCTTGGGACCCCTTTAAAAGAAAAAAAGCAGAGCGTTTTTCTTAGTTTTTTGTTTAGTAGAAAGCTCCATGATGCAAACGTCAACGTGCATTTACACATATTCTCCCTGCATGTTATGGTTGCTTCTCATTATGTATTCCTGTTCTTGTGCCTCGCTTCATGCGTTCCATGTAAACGATCCAACAGCTCACAAATAATCTCATACACCTGCTACAAATGAATGTGTTCACTGAACCGTCCCCTCCACCACTACACCCAGTGGATTAGAGCTTCATTGATGCATGATGATATGTCATAAATATGTTATAGCCTTAAAGACGCTTATTTTTAAATGTTCTATGACAATGAAAAATTAATACAAACTCCTTCATTTTTAACAGATGTCATCTAGTCCTTTTTGTCTTATGCAAACCCCAAACAAATACATTGTTAACAGTTCTTAAATCATCTTGTTCATTCTATCTTTTCAGAAGAAAATCATTGCATAAACAATAAGTTGTATGCGTTAATAGAGAATCTTTCGTGCATGTATTGTACTTAGTGCGTAAGCTGCTTCTTTTTCTCGCTGACTGTTCCAGCCAACAGTCCATGACATCTTTACTCAGATTCTCCTCCAAAGCCACATTCAATCCTTTAGTTTCCTCCCAACACATTATGAACTTTCCTCCAGGTCCTTGCAGAAATACCACAGGCTGCTGCAAGGCTTTGGCTGCGATCAATACTAATCAATTTGTCAGTCTGTTAGCTAATGACAAGCTAAGAACCTGCTGCTCGGAAAAATATGGCTTCCAGACCTCTTTAATTTGTCATAATAGGAGGTCGGAGGAAGCAAACCCGATTATGTGGCTCTTGGTCTCTGATTCCTCGTGTGTGGCAGATACCATCTGAAGACAAGCAGCCGGGTTATTTAAGGACGCCCGCTGCCTGTTCCTGTTTATGCTGGCGGGTGGATTCGATTTGGAAAATGGACCGTTGCTAATCACATTTCTGCGCTAGTCGAACTCTGATGTGTGTGTTTCCCTCAACACAGGAAAAAAAGACATGACAAAAACAACACAATGAACAACATAAATGGCAATCAGGATTACAGAGTGTAATGTTAAAGGAGACCTACTGTGATTTTGGGGCTTTTCCCTTTCCTGTGGTGTCGTCTTTTGTACATGCATATGGTCTGCAAAGGTCACTATGTAACACTCGTGCTCCTATTGGCTAGTGCTCCAACACATTGTACATGATAGGCTAAGGGGTGGGACATCTCTAAGCGGTTGACTAATCACAACAGAGTCAGCCAGCTAGCCAATCAGAGCAGACTGGGCTCTGGTTTCAGACAGAGGGTGAAAAGAGGTGCTGCAGCACAGGCAGTATGAGAAAAATAAAGAGCTTTTTGAACAAGAAAGCATGGAGACATGTCATAGTAGAGACACTACATACTGATATACACCTGAACATCAGCAGGAGAGGACTCTTTAAAGTAGAGACACTACATACTGATATACACCTGAACATCAGCGAGGACTCTTTAAAGTAGAGACACTAAATACTGATATGAACTTGAAAATGAGCAGGAGAGGACTCTTTAAAGTAGAGACACTACATACTGATATACACCTGAACATCAGCAGGAGAGGACTCTTTAAAGTAGAGACACTACATACTGATATGAACCTGAACATCAGCAGGAGAGGACTCTTTAAAGTAGACACACTACATACTGATATGAACCTGAAAATGAGCAGGAGAGGACTCTTTAAAGTAGAGACACTACATACTGATATGAACCTGAACATCAGGAGGAGAGGACTCTTTAAAGTAGACACACTACATACTGATATGAACCTGAACATCAGCAGGAGAGGACTCTTTAAAGTAGAGACACTACATACTGATATGAACCTGAAAATGAGCAGATAGGACTCTTTAACATTATCAGCTCAATACAGAAAATAACATTCACTCCAAAAGGCGTAGGATAAAAATGGGATTGTTATAAATGTCTATGATCTTATCAACATCGTATTTTTAGTCTAACCATGTTTCTTTGCATTTGAGCTCTACCTTTCCTTTTATTTATACTTTTTATTTCCACCCCTTGTGCTATATTGTCCCAGTCCTCACCTGTTCTACTTCAAAGAAAAAAAAAACTATCCATGCTCGGAAACAGTGATTCTTCAACATATTGTCAAAGATTACAAGCTGTGATACATGTATACAAATACAACCAGAGGCTTGTTGGCCTCTTTGATGAATTCCCGAGGCAGAGGCCATCCCTCAGATGGGGTCGGTGGCCCCTGACCAGGTCCAGGACCTTTCAGTTTGAGATGAATAACCGGGTAGAGGAGCTGTGAGCTTGTTCTGGGTTTCTTAGCCTGTCATTTCTCCCTGGACCTCTGCCACACAGCCGCAGAACAGAGAGCCCATTAATCAAACCCCAAAGGTTAGGAGCTAAACCCAATTTACCCATATGCTCCCCTTGTCGCTCTCAAAGAGTAATGAATATGTTGGGGGGTGAAACAGGAGGAGCCCAGCTGAGAAACTGTTCGAGTCTTTCTGAGCAATGTAACATGGTTCATCTGCGGCCGACTCATTCCCAGGAGGGATGAGTTTCCGTACAAGCAGAGGGGATGAAAGTGAATGTAGAGTAAATATAAACACGGTCTGATTCGGTTTGAAGTTACAGAAACAAATGTGCTCTGTGAAGTCTGCAGGCTTAAATATTCATCAAAAGCAGAGAGAGAAAGACAAGAATCTCACTCTGTTGTTACATATCAGCGAGATAAATCAGCCTGCTTATTATTAATGTCTGTTGCTGTTTAAATTATAGGATATATGCATAAGGGCACCCAGTATTTAACACCTCAAAAATAAACACAGGGCTAATGGCTGTTGTCTCGCTTTAATCTACAGTTACAACTTGACTTCAATCATGACTGACGATAACTGTAGGCCATTTTAGATCTGCAGTCTGCAGAGTTTAGCATTTGCTTGTTTTGCTGAGCTGTGAAACTCAACCATAAAGAAGCCTTAGCTTAGCATCAACACTTTTCATCCATACGATGTTATGTTCTCAATTGTTTGGTGTGATTCAAAAAGGTTAAGTGTCAATGTTGTTGCTGTACAGTTGTTAATATTCCCCTGAATGTGCATGAAGCAATGACCCCCCCGCAAAGTACTAAGGGTTGACCTTTTCAAAGACAATCACTGTATTCTGCGGTCCATTCTACGCATTACACCATCTTGTTATGATCTGTAATATCATCGTCCTGATTTAAAAGCACCCTTGAGTGAGACATTCATTTTGTAATGCACTAATCATTGTCATTTAAACATAACTCAGGCTTTTATAACAGTGCTGCAGATGTCCCCTGATCCTCTCTCCGCCCTTCAGCTGTCTCCTGGTGTGTCATGCGTCTGCAGAGAGCGTCCTGTCACTGCCGTCAGCTTCCTCTCACCAAGAGAATCCAATGACTTTCCCCTCATCCATAATTGAAAGGCCCTGCGAGGTGCCTGGGGAGCTGAAATGAATTAGCTGGAGGTATTAATAGCCATCTAAAAATACGGCTGCAGGTCTATTTGCAGGGGCCCTCAGAGGCAAGGTGTTCCTGCTATTAGAGGCCTTTGAAATTGTAACCCTGGTTTAAGACATTGTGTGAAGTGACAAATATGGGTATTATTATTATTATTAGGTAATGCATACGATTTTTCTTGCATTTTCCCAGTATCAATATAATAAATAATAATAGTTGTATTTATTTATTATAGCACCTTACACAGAAATAGAATTCACAAAGTGCTTCAAAAGTAAGAACAAAAGTTAAAATTAAGACCACAGAAAAATTAATACAATAACCACATGAGGCAGAAATGTGAGGTCAACATAAAAACAAAACAGACCGTGTGGAGTCCTGAAAGAACAAACATAATAACAGAACACATCACACACATTTCAATAGAAATAAAAGCAAATAATATAATTTATAAAAAAATATAAATCTCTTCCACTATTTGTTGTAAATGTGTATCTACATGCTTACGTGGATGTGTATATATGAGTGTGTGTGCATATGTATGTAGGCATGTGTAGGAAGAATTGGGGTTAGCTGCCTTTAAGTTGGATGTCTTTGGTTATCTTTATGTTTGTGCATTTATGTATAAAATGTGAAAAATGTAATAAAAATCTTAATGACAAAAAAAAAGAAAAAAGACATCTGTTCCACTCTACACTCCCTCTAATTAAATCAACCCACCTTCCTCCACTCATAAGAAGGTGTTCCTGCCATTAGAGGCGTTTGAAATTGCTGGAAAGTGCAACCCTGGCTTAAGACATTGTGTGAAGTGACAAATATGGGTAATTAAATGGGTGTAAATTCTCTTTTTTAACGGTAGGTAATGCATACGATTTGTCTTGCAGATTCAATATAAATCTGTTCCACTCAACACTCCCTCTAATTAAATCAACCCACCTTCCTCCACTCATAATCCTACAATCTCCTGCACCATCAAAACCCCCCCTCTTCAGTCTAATAGAAACAAAGGGAGATCTCGGGGATACTGCGGGTGACTTGCAGTCTAACGAGGCACACACACACCTCAGCTCTAATGGTCCAAATGAACTCGTCACTGTGTGTGTGTGAATGTGTGTGTGAATGCCTCTGCTGACCTGCTGTAATTACACCTTTCATTAGCCATTAGCAGGGGTAGCCTCTCAGCCCTGGTGGATTGATCGGGCGATCACAGGGGGGCTGTTAACGACACCGGACTGAATCCAGAGCTGATAAGGGCAGGTGCTTCAGGGAAGGGGACTGATGGGGACGATAATGGCCCTGAACATCACTGCATTGTACATTATAACTATCTCGGGGAACACTTCATATGAAGATCATATCTGTAATATAAATCCATTGCCTCACTTTACAGGCATTAATAAAGACTTCATTTGTCATTTTACCTGTCCAGGAAAAGGTTTTACACAGTTACTGCTCCTTTTAAATTGCTGCAATCACATTGGGGAGCTTTGCAATTCCAAAGACTCAACTAGCTGTAATACGTATGATGTTTAACTGCAGCTGCATACTCATAACAATTCAAGCGGTAATAAACAAGTGATAACACCGCAGAGGGTTTGCCCTAGAGCTCCATATGAGCAATATGACTGCGTGTTCTTCTCTATAGGCTGTGAGTTTTTTACTGTTTTAGCTCAAGATTATTAAAAAAAACGTATTTAAAAGGTTTTGATTACAACACAAACTCACAGGTAGAGTGACTTCATTATCTGCTCAGGTACATAACTCAGCTTTATCTTAAAGAGGCCCTATTATGCTTTTTTGGTTTTCCTTTCCTGTAGTGTGTTATATAGGTTTTTGGTGCATATTGTAAATGGTCTGTAAAGGCTAAAATCCCTGTGTTCCCTCCAGAGGGAGTTTTTCTCCCACACACACATTCCCACATTCTTTAAATCATTAAAATGTCATCCTATACATGAGATAGACAAACAGTAATACATGTTGTTGTAAAGCCATAGTGACAATGAGGTTAAATTAACAATGTGGAGAGGGAAAATACAGACTAGTGTCTTACTATTGGAAACGTTGTCTTTTTAATAAATGAAGTACATTATATGTGTAGATTGAGTATACTGTATTTTAATGTCCTTAAACATAAATAAATAACTCAATATACAGGTCATTTTAAGGATCCTGAATAAACCATTTTGATAATGCAGACACTCAGTCCAAACTAAAATAAATAGATTTCAATCTTTTCTGACTGATTGTGAAATAGATAAGTGTTTCCAGCATCTACTCTACACTGCCTTTACATGAGAAGTATTTGAAACAACTGAAAGAAGGAGCAGGGTTTCTGCTCTGCTGGGAACTGAGGAGTATTGTATTATTATCCTGTAAACCACCATTATCCTCTCAAACAGTGCATAAACACCGCTTTCATGGAGAATGTTCTGACCCTCAATGAGAGGTAGCCTGCCAAATGAAACAGCTTTGGGAACCAGTAAACTGATATTGAGGGATCAGAGCTCTGACAGACTGAGAAAACCTCTCACAACTATCACGGGCAATTATTCAAGAGTTTCCATCCTCAAGAGGCTCAGAGATTTACGAGGTTCAAATGTGGTTTCACAAAGTTGCACATGCAGTTTCAAATTAAATCCCTAGCTGCTGCAAAACGTTCTACAGTATGACACTGAAGAGGTTCGAGAGAATAGGTCCAAGAAAAGCTAAACTAGAGCTGTCATCTCTCATCACAGTGGAAGTCATAATATCCAAACGAGGCATGAGAGTCTTCTGAGTGTTGTAACACAACATGAGATAGTTGTGGTGTTTATCTTTGATACTTTACAACCAGCTGTAAATATGATCGAGGTAAGGGCAGAAAAACATCAACCACTCTGCCAAATTAAATGATAGCAACGTTTATTTTGGCTCCTGATTGTTCTTTTATTTTAGTGTTTTTAAAGAGGCCCCATTACGCTCTTTGGGGTTTTGCGTTTCCTGTGGTGTGTTATACAGCTTTTTGTGGAGTAGGAATTAGTCTTGAAACCCAGCAATTAGTTAGCAATTTACCTAATCCAATTCCCTCATCTCAAAATCATTCATATTGGTTATAAACCCGAAATAAGATGTGTGGTTAACACAAGCTTAAAAGATTTGTGTGTTTTAAATCTAAGGGTTTCTAATAAGTGACTAAATGTGACCACTAAACGTCATCACACTGAACATTAGCCGCCTTTAGCTTAGCGGTGGTGACGTGAAGTCATGTGACCGTGCTGTAGTTCCTTTATAGCCCAACGTTAGCCGCCTTTAGCTTAGCGGTGGTGACGTGAAGTCATGTGACCGTGCTGTAGTTCCTTTATAGCCCAACGTTAGCCGCCTTTAGCTTAGCGGTGGTGACGTGAAGTCATGTGACCGTGCTGTAATTCCTTTATAGCCCAACATTAGCCGCCTTTAGCTTAGCGGTGTTGACGTGAAGTCATGTGACCGTGCTGTAGTTCCTTTATAGCCCAACATTAGCCACCTTTAGCTTAGCGGTGGTGACGTGAAGTCATGTGACCGTGCTGTAGTTCCTTTATAGCCCAACGTTAGCCGCCTTTAGCTTAGCGGTGGTGACATGAAGTCATGTGACCGTGCTGTAGTTCCTTTATAGCCCAACATTAGCCGCCTCTAGCTTAGCGGTGTTGACGTGAAGTCATGTGACCGTGCTGTAGTTCCTTTATAGCCCAACATTAGCCACCTTTAGCTTAGCGGTGGTGACGTGAAGTCATGTGACCGTGCTGTAGTTCCTTTATAGCCCAACGTTAGCCGCCTTTAGCTTAGCGGTGGTGACATGAAGTCATGTGACCGTGCTGTAGTTCCTTTATAGCCCAACATTAGCCGCCTCTAGCTTAGCGGTGGTGACATGAAGTCATGTGACCGTGCTGTAGTTCCTTTATAGCCCAACATTAGCCGTCTCTAGCTTAGCGGTGGTGACGTGAAGTCATGTGACCGTGCTGTAGTTCCTTTATAGCCCAACGTTAGCCGCCTTTAGCTTAGCGGTGGTGACATGAAGTCATGTGACCGTGCTGTAGTTTCTTTATAGCCCAACGTTAGCCGCCTTTAGCTTAGCGGTGTTGACGTGAAGTCATGTGACCGTGCTGTAGTTCCTTTATAGCCCAACGTTAGCCGCCTTTAGCTTAGCGGTGGTGACATGAAGTCATGTGACCGTGCTGTAGTTCCTTTATAGCCCAACATTAGCCACCGTGGTGACCATAAAAAGTGGTGGTAAAATGTTGGGAACATACTGCTGAACAAAAAGTGTAAGTATCCTAAACGTGTGTTTGTATTATTATCCGCAATATTCTGAAATCTAATGGAAAAATACCATACATTTTTCTTAAGGGAACCCTTCTGATCCTTACATCCAGGTTGGCCTACACAAATATGTTATCGCTGCACCAGTCGATTAACTGTAGTAGGATGAATCAATCAATTATACACAGTATACAGTATATATGAGATCAATGGTGTAGCATTATGGATGGTAAGAGGACAGCAAACACAACTGGAGTGGTGATTCTCTCGCTACGACACAAACCCTCTATGTAAAACATGATGGCTTTGACCCTGGATCACGACCTTGGTTTCTCTGTGTCTCTTTCTCTTATCTTTGCCGTCACTCTACTGTTTTGAAAAATATAAACCAGACATGCCTTGAGGTTAGGTTAAAGGAGAATTAACCTATCCTGTTGTCTGTTATAAAGAGCTGATCATAATATGCTCAGTCCCCCTTCAGTTATCCCTCTCCAACACCAGCAGCGTGTACACACTCAAAGACAATCAGAAATAGCTGCAGGGGGATCAGCTCCTCTCTCTGCGCTGAGAAATTCTTTATCCTGCCAACATTCATCCGCCATGCCTTCCTTCTCCCTTAACCAAATCCGTCAGCTCCCTCACAATGTACTGACAGGCCCCCTCATTCAGCATCATTCGATTATCAATTCTCATTTCGGGAGCCGCGGCTAAGCTCGTTTCAGATTTAGATCCTCGACTACAAAAAGCCATCGATCACCTGTCACTTGTCAGGGCTTCGTGGCAGAAAAGGACAGAAAAAGCGTCAAGAAGCTTTGGGCAGTGTTCCAGCAATGGCAGAGAAATGACTTCATTGTGTGTGCTGGAATTGGGATTTATACTGCATATACTGATTTCACTTCTGCATGTTCACACTGAGCTTGCTTTGAATGCAAGTGGTTAGATGTTGGGTAGATAACTAATCGTTTACTCGTCTGCACATCAAGACGTTGGAAAATCACTTCAACGTTTTTGCAGCAAGTTTCCCTACAAAAGAGAATTTCTTCTTCACATAAAGAGGCATAATTAGTCTTCCTGGTTAAGAGTGGGGAAGGAATAAGTCCTAAAACCCCAAAATTAGTTAGCATTTTACAACCTTTGTTACAACATCTCAAAGTCTATGTTTTTCTTTTACACATTTTTGTTTAAAAGCCAGAATCGGTGCTGACGTTAAGTCATGTGACCGTAATGTAGTTTGTTTATAGCGTAATGTTGTCTTTTTACTTCTAGCAATTGCATTTAGGCTTCAAATAAAAGTGTTGTTTAACAAAAGGAGAATATTCAAAGTATTAGAAACGTGCTGGCAAAAAAACGTATTGTATGCAATTTTTCCGGAAACCAATGGAAAAAAATCCCAGAGCTTTTAATCGAGGGACCCTTTGTGATGCCAACTTCCGGGTCTATCTCCAAAACTACGTCATCACTGCACCACTCTGTTCATTAGCCCTTGACAGCAACAGATATGCAGTCATAAAAGTGTTGAAAACTGAGTGTTAATACTGAGGAACTGTAGAGAGAGTGAGTTCACTGATTGCCACAAGGGATATCTCACTTACAGGATTAGCATTAGTCATACAACTGAGTAGAAATACGGTATTATCATCATTATGAAGCACTTAAGGATAAGTAAAACACAGCAAGCCCCACTTCTGCTTTCCCTTGATGGCATAAAAAGCTCAGAAAGCTGTCCCTTTGCTCTCTGTGCAGTAATGGTGCAATTGAGGAGATGTGAAATCATTTCTCTGGGAGCCTGAGAGTGGATTGAGAGCCCCTCTCATCCGCTGTCACTCACCCTGATCTGGCCTCTCTCTCTCTCTCCCTCTCCCTCTCTGCACCGCCTGACAGACAGCGCCTCTGTTCAATTACCCCCCCGACTGTAATTTCATGTCAGTTGACAGGAAAAGGACCTATTTACAAATTTGACACACAATCTTGACACCTATGCCGGAGCTGTCAAAACGGCGCAAACCTGCAAACGGAAATGTTACAGCATCGACTTTAACTAAGGCTTAATTGAAGCATTTAAACAAATCTGGGCCAGCGTGCACTTCACAGAACATCTACTGCTTGTTTTCTGCCCTGTGAACAAATGTGCGAGCTACAAACATACATTTGCAGCAAGCGTCCCGCTGAGAGAGGGAGAGACTATTTATAGTCTTTCTAAATGTGGTATCCGCTCAGCTTTGTGTACAATCCTGCCCCTAATGTGAAAAAGAGTGCCCCCCTTTATTTATTCATCTCCTTACGCCACCCTGTTTTCATGCATTGGCACTGGAGGCAGACAGCGGGATATTGATTGTGTGCTTTCCTCCAGGGTTGTGTGTGAAAAGGGGATCCATCACCTTTCCACAGCCCACCCACATGAAGGCCTCCCTCAGATGCACCATGTTCTCCAGGGTGGGCCCTCCAGGAGGCACAAAGCCCCTCCTTCTCTCTCTCTGGACCAGGGATGGGGCAACTTGGGTGGTGGTGGGGGCCACATAATTTATGTACTAGCCACCAGGGGGCCGCAGATTCCCTTGGAACACACACACACACAAATTAGTAGTAGTGGCGGCTCAAGTTGCTTACTTTCATTACAGCAATGGTCTGCAAACATACTGAACATTGTGGTTTACCCCTGAATTCTCTGAAAAGATATTCTTTCTCGCATTTTTCTTGGAAAACACGATTTTCCTCAGATACCTTTCTCTTGCTCATGCTGACATCCACAGAGGGCTGTTCTCATATGAGACCCGCTCTATCGAAATGAGTCGGAAGTCGCAACGGCTCATTTCAAAAATAAAAGTGGATTTGTTTAAAAAACTAGTTTTTCGGGGTTCGGGTGGTTTGTTTGATTTTAAATAAACCAAGTCTTGGCTTTCAGAATATGAAACTTTTATTGCCAAAATCACACGATAAATACATGTTTGAAGCTTGTAAAGGGAAGATGACAGACAAACACAATACACACAAACGCGTCACAGCTTATTTTGCGGTATTTGGTTGCCGAACGAAATCACGTAGTATCAGCACTACAAGTAGAAACAAAACAAAATTAATTATTGTTTTCTGAATTGATCTGAGGGCCGCAAAAAGAGGAGGTGGGGGCCTCATGCGGCCCCCGGTCCGCCATTGGCCCATCCCTGCTCTGGACCTTATTACAGTAAAGTTTGAAAAAAACTGTATCCTGAACCCCATTACAGTTATCAGTTCCACAGTCATCCACATATCGTTTGACGCACTCTACCAGTGGTGGAAGAAGTACTCAGATATTTTACCAAGTAAAGTTGAAAAAACTCAGGTACATGTTAAAGTCCTGTATTCCAAATTGTACTTAAGTCAAAGTACTTGCATCAGAACATACTTCAAGTACAAGACGTAAAAGTAGCCCTTTTCAAGTATGGCCCATTTCAGATTAAAATATATAAAAATGTTTGTGTTATAATTATTATTAATGCATTAATGCCAATGTTCACTAGGTAAAGTTGGTGATCATTTAAATAACTTGATATACTGCTCGGTAGCTTAACCTATAATAATACATCATGTTTAATTTATATTCTGTATTATAAATCCACACCTGCAAAGTACAGCAGGTAGTAACAAATGTTAGAAAATGCTTTGTCTTCTCATTTTGAGGTACATGCTTTCGTTGATTTAACACGAACAAAAACACTACGTTCTTATTCATTTCTAATTGATGCTCCAATATGTGATCTCTAATGTTTGTGTTGTGATTGTAGTAGTCTTGTCTGTTGGTTGTATTGTGACAGGATTTGGTTTAGTCATTTTGTTTTTGTTTTCTTTTTACTGTCTGGCTGTTTGTAAAATATGTAAGGACCCCCTTGAAAACAAGATGGTTCATCCCGAGGGGCTTACCCTAAATAAATACATTTCAGTTAATACAGCTAAAAGCAACATCCACTGGGGAACAAGCTTCAATATCGGGAGGTAGACAAATTGCCATTTCCTTGAAAGGCACTGAGTTATTATGATTTGTGTGAAGGGTTGGGAGGAAGAGGCAAGTGGGGCGCAAAGCCAGAGGAAAAACATGTCAGCCCCTAATCCATTTCTCCCATTGATACATGTACGGCAGCTGGCTTAACACAGATTTAAATAATTCAAAGTGCTTGGACTGCCAAAGCTCCATAATCAGCTCAAGGAAGCAGCACGATGGAGCGTACAGTAACATACAGGAGGGGGGGGGGGGATTGCTCAGCACACATGCATAATTTAGCAGATGAGGGGGCCATGTTTCATGACAGATCGGAGGTCAGTTTTTTGTCGCCTGTGCAGTATGTCTACATGGCAGGCCTGTTTACATGAGTGGCTGCATAATGATGTGAGACGTGTGGATGTGGAGGGGGGATGGGGGGGATGTGGATTGTCTTGTCAGTGCTGTGGTGTGTCGTCAGTCGTCAGTAAATGTGCGGCCCAACAGAGAGTCTCAGGCAGGATTTATGGCTCCATATGGTCTGCATTAGTAGATAATCACAGATGGAGTTGTTTAAAGCTTAATTAGTCAACAGGACATGGATTACTGTATCGGTCCCTCCTGCTTCTCATGGTTTTTACTTTCTACAGCAAACGGTAGTCTCTTTACAATTCGGAAAAAATAACTATCTGCAAATGTTCTGATTGATATTGCAATTGTGATATGATTGTCAATATTAGAGGGAATTATATTTGTTGAAAAAGTCACATTACTATTGAAAAATATGTTAGAAACGATCATGATGCCATTTGTTTTCCAGAGGATCTGCACCAAACAAGGATTTCTCATTAAGTCTGTAGAATACAGTTTGTAGGCGGGACTTCTCGGCAGCACCCCAATACTTTAGTCAGATATTTTCAGATGTTTGGAGATTGCACTAGTCCATTTGGTTATTTCCTTAATATGTTTGGTTAATTGTGCAGCTCTAGCCCAGACCAAACCTCGACATTTATCAGCTTCAGTGATGTCTAATCTAACATGTAGACAATACTGTTTGATTCAAATGCATTGGTGATTCAAGCTTGGCTTAAAAAGAAAGTCAAAGGGACGACTGTCTATGGATAATTATTAGTGTGTGTCTTTATTCTAAGGAATGCCAATACCCTGCCATGAGAATTGGGGTATATTCGTGTTCCTCTCAGGATAAATAGTAATAACTTTTTGAGATTTGTCCGACACTATTATCAAGTCAACATCCTAGTTTCTCCAGTATGTAGTTTACAACTTGCAGAACTAATGACCTTTCCATCCGCCTCAGCTGTACCTCTGTTTGAAGCATGCTAACAAGCTAAACTAAGATAGTGTAATGTACATGTTCAACATTTTACCTGCTTAACTTTAGCATGTTAGCTTTGAAATTCACATTTGGCACAAAGGAAGTATCACTTTGCAAAGCTGTTGTGGCTGTAGATAATTTGCCTTGCTGATTTTTTATTTGAGTTTAACCTTGTGTCAACACCTATCACACACTGATTTAATATTTACCGATGCATTTGGGCATTTATGAAACAGTTAACCTGTGCAATGCAGCCTCGAGAGAGAAAGCCACACACACACACCACTCTCTCAGTGCCATGAGGCAGCAGAGACCGGGGCAAAGTCTGAGTGACTGACAGTAGCTCAGGGCCAGAGGCTTATTATCAAGCAGCAGCCATAGCAACAGCAACGACAACAGCACCCACGACGAAGGCTCCAGACTGCAGCGTGAAGCCAACCACACACACAACACACACACACACACACACACACACACACACACACACACACACACACACACACACACACACACACACACACACACACACACACACACACACAACACCACACACACACACACACCACACACACACACACACCACACCACACACACACAACACACACCACACACACACACACACACACACACACACACACACACACACACACACACACTTTTCAGTAAAAACAAATATTGGCATTTTGTTACCCATCTGTCATGCACCTTGTTATATTGCCTTTCCACAAATCCTTAATATTAGATCTATTTGTGGTACACACACACACACACAAAGCATATCACTTTAGACCAGTTATATACTATAGTGCGCTATAGTAGATATAACAGGTTTGGACAGTTTTATATATTGTTTGCAAAGTAATTTTTTCTCCTAGAAGGACAGACTGCACAGACATTTCTACAAGTGAGAGAAATGTGTCATCATTTACTCATACATCTGGCACAGTGACACCGGGACCTTGAACGACTGCAAGACAAACAGACGTGACATATTGTGCCGTATCGCAGGAATGATGATCATGAACAACAAGTGAACAAGAGGAGAATGTAATTATTGTTCTGTAATACCAAGCAGTTAAATAAAGGCTTTGCAGCTTTTGATTTCTTACTGTGCAATGTGAACAAATCATTACCGCCGCTCAATACTCTCCATTGGCACTGAAACACAGAAGCAGATTACTTGTGTAGCAAATTAAAATGGCTAGAAAAAAGATATGAGGCTTAACGTGAAGCTAAAACACTGGAAAACCATTTGTACAAACTATTTGAGCATCTGAAGGTATGTGTGTTGTCTTGGTTTCATTTTTTTTTGCAAAACATCATTAAAACCACTCTCTGCGTGATAATGATATGGCCTGTATAAACTGAATTACATTTCAATGAGCATCAAACAGGTATGCAGACAATTAGGATTCTTCCAGATTGTTGCTTTAATCAGTACAAAAAACAAATGTGAAGGAATCTGTCTAGGTGCAGAGACAACTCCCTGAGTTTCTGATACAACGCAGACAGATGGTGCAAACAGAAACTCAAAGTCTGAGCTGAACAGCATGAGATGTTAAAAATAATTTCATGTTTTTCAGAGCCGAGTGGTTTTACAAAGATTCTCAGAGACAGATATTTGAGGCAGAATGAATCTCCACGGTTGAGTTAAACTGTATTCACCAAAGCCTATTTACTATTTGAGAGCACTACAAAAATACACTTTAATGTGTGCTTATGTGAGATCATTATTGAATTTACAGGAATATGCTATATTTAAGCCGGTAGCCTATTGACAATCATATTAAAGAACACCTGTTATGCTATTGGGGTTTTCCCTTTCCTATAGTGTGTTATATAGGTTTTAGTGCATGTAAATGGTCTGCAAAGGCTAAAATCACTGTGGTCCCTCCAAAGGAAGTTTCTAAAGCACACACGTCAATTACATTTTTTTTATGTTCCCTGTTCCTATTTTACCATTTAATTAAGGACATCCTACTGACAACTATGATTGAAGCCCGACTCATTTTCTTTCTCTGTGCCATGGACGTCTTTTTTTTGGTGCATTGTTAGGATGTAAACTGCTGTCTGTTTATCTGTCAGTCTTCTATGCAATGCTTTGCAGCGGGAAATATGTTCAAACCTCGGCTATGGGATGTGTCGTCTTAAAGAAATACATAGAATAATGCAAGACTTATCCTTTAATCCCTATCCTCTTGAGAAAAAACACTTTTGGCTACTCCCACCAGAGCTCTACTCAGCAAATTCAATAATGTCTACCCGTAGAGGAGCTCTGCGGTTAGAAATGTTCAGATAAATAAAAAAAGGTCCAATGTGCAGATGGGCACAGAGGCCCTTTGTAGCCCCCTCCATGTGTTCCTCCATTGTGCCATACAATATAAGCCCAGTGTTTGTTGACTGTGTGCTGTAAACTGGCACATTACACACTGCAGAGCGAGCGTGAGGCAAATCCTGGCAAAGCTCGTTGCTCTTTAGAGCCTGCGATGATGTCAGCGAGAAAAAGCAGCCAATCAACTGAGTCCATTCACTGAAATAACTCCAACACAAATTAGAGCTCAGACACAGTGCTACAATACAGCATTCAGAGGAAAACACAGCACAGCAAAGGCAAGCCACCTCATTTATTGCTGTAAACACTCGCTCTCATGAGAACTATACTGATAACACAAGCATTACCGAGAGAAACTGTTACCAGAACACACACACACTCAAAACACACACCACACACACCACACACACCACACACACTCACACACAGCTGTGGGCCCAGAGCAGCATCAGGCCTGCTGCTGACAGACAGGACCTGAGGGTTTTCCTGCTCTACAATAACATATTTTCATAATCATCCTTCTTGCGGCTTATAATAACCTTTTGGGGGAATTGTGGCTAAATAATGAGGGAAACAAATGCACTTAAAGTCCTCTGGTTGGCAGAGGCCTTGGAGGAGTAAGTGGAAACACTGGCCTGTGAGCTAAACCTCTTATACTCACTCACTTTAATACATAATAAACATATCAACCTTAAAGAGCAGGCACAGCTGCAGATGTACAGGTGCGTAGAAGAAGACCAAGGTACGACTGAAGTTAAAGCAGACCTTCATCAGGTTACTTGAAGTGGACACTATTTAAGAAATATCTCTAATGGAATCTGAAGAGGAACGTGTGCAGGAAAAAACATTATGTTCTAAAACAGTACTTACAGAGAATGGACTTTCTTACGATGGTTATGATACAGTTCTTTATTCTTATACAGAATAATAACTGCATCAAATAATTAGCTTGCTTTGTTTAAAGCATGCAGCTTTTGCCGATTTAGTTTAAGTGTCCTCTGTCGAACGGCTGTGTAAATATCAGGACACATTTTTACAATTTTACAACATGAGATTAGATGAGAACAGGCTGCAAGCTGAGCACAATAAACCTCTCGTCCTTACTCATTGTAGATCCATTTTGAACATAAAAGCAGAACGTATGAGCAAACTCAGATGTAAGTGCCTATTAAAGTTTCAGATAAAGACAAACAGTTAGGCACACAGACTATCTTTCATTATTCTGTTTAGATTGATCAGTTCTCTATTGCAATAAACGATACATTATTCATCCCAAACATGTGCTTGCTTTATATAAGACATGCTACTTTCTCAGGGTAGGATCATGGATAAGAAGACACTTAATAAATCCCAATACTTGCACTGTCTATACAGTACAAATACACAAACCTATACACATTAGGCCAGATATACACACATGCAGCAAACTTACAAAGAGGTGTCGGAGTGAAAATATTTTTTTTGTACGGTACTGAGACCCCATTTACACGGGAACGTTTACGCACCGAATTCGTTTTCAAAAAAGTCTTCCGTTCACACGCATTCGGCTCATTTAACGTGTCCGTTCACACGAGACCGCTGGAAACGCTGTAGTACATATGCCGGGCCTGTAAGTGGCGCTGTACTTTCGCCACAAAATACACCAAAAGCAGCGAAGAAGACCCCCGAGCATGGTTGCCATGGTTGCCTTCTGTTTATGCCCCGCGGTGGATTTAGCAACATGTGGTTCATGTAATTCTCCATGTCCACTTGTGCTGATGGTTGTGGTAGAGGAGCTGTAGATTTTGCACTAACATCTGTAGCACTATCAGTAGCTACTGACAGTAGCTACTGACCATGCTACAGCAGTGAGCAGCAGAGGTGGGGCTATGGCTTCAACGTTATCAGGAAATGATCGTATAGGACGTACACACGGAGCCGTTTGGCCCCCCAGAGCGTTCCGTTCCGATCTATCCACCTTGGGACCCGTTATCGTTTGCGGGGTCCGTTTCCACGGTTCCGTTACGGCCTCGTGTGAACGAACGGGCTATACGTGAGATAAAAGTAGCAGATACAACCCGTTTCGTTCCCGTGTAAACACCGCCTGAGACTCTTACCAGTGAGCACGTAGTCACCATCTGTTTCCCAAGCCAAGTCCTTACAGACTGAACTACTACCGCACTCAGAAAAGGTGACAATTTTAACGTTTAAAAGCAAAGTAAGTATTCATTTGGAGAAAGTACTGGCCCTACTACTTGCACACAGGACTACATCAGTGCAGTCTACACCATTTTGGCCACACTCAATCAGTTTTGAGGAAAATTACAGTAAAATAAGACCCAGGTAGACATTAGTTTGAGTAATGCTTGCAGATGGAAGTGTTCTTGCATTGGAGATTCACTTCCTGCCTGCATTCATTATGGATGAGCTCCTCTTGGTGCTTTCATGACAGCCTCTTTCATCCCAAAGAGACTGGAGAACTTTGAACCCTCCTCTCCCCGTAGCTTTTTTGGCGCTAACGGTAGCAAAGCATACAGTCTCTCTCTTTCACTATACATGTAAACCTCTGCCGGCAATTTACATAACACTCTGCCATGTGTGTAAGTGTGTGTTCAGCAGGTCTTCATTAGTGAAGCCCTCAGGATCTGTATTGTGTTATGCATGAGTGTAAAATAGATCTATGAATATATTACCCTGTATGTTTAAGGCATGCTAGCTGTAAATGCCAAAGCACACACACAACCCCCCCCCCCACACACACACACAGCTCCTTTATTGGAGGAATTTATAGACGACAGAATTCGGTGTGCTCTTGAAAAATGGCCGAGTGCAGCTAAGTGCGCCTTTCCTGGGAGCGATTCCTCCAGTCTGTGGTCCTTATGTCGATGGTTGTTAACGGCTCCCTCTGTTGCAAAGTCAACATCCAGCTTCAGTGTGTGAGTGAAATACCTCCGCTGTCAACATCGTAAGTCTGTCACACATCTTGAAATATGGCCCTCCTTGGACCACCTCGGAGTTGAACCCAGAATAAGTGCTGATGTTTGTGTTCGAGCTGTAGAGCGCTGCAGATTTTTGTTCAATCACAGCAACCCCCCATTGTTCTTCTTCTTCTTCTTCCCTTCTCTCCCCTTTATCAGCTTCTCTTTGTCTTTGTCACGCTGAGGACCAACAGGAGAGCCGTCTTTGCAGATCCATGTGATGAATCCATGAAGAAATGACTCCCCTGCAGGAGCCCAGCCACATATAAAGCTCTGGTATTGATCGCTCCCTGGTTGGACTCCTCCTTGTTTTCCATCCACTGGAGCATGCCTGGAATATGGAGTCATGAAACGCTCTTTGTACTCATGTTGGAGTGATCACTAATACATGTGTAAGGGGTGGGTTTTTACTGCAGGAGTTCACTCAACCTCACAAAGGTTTTCCACCTGGACATTTCCGCTTGTCACATCTTCTGCTGTAAATGTTTCAGACAGGACGATTGTAAAATATGTAAAACTAACAAGAGTTTAACCGGAGGGATTGTACATTAACATGTTGATGAAACCTGCAACAACAAGTGTTTGATGTATGATAACTACAATTTTTGCAAGTTCAATAAAGGTCTTGAACAGTGTACTGTATTATAGTCTGCTGCTCATGGAAAATGTGCTATACTTTAGGCAGACAAATATAAGGTCTTGTTTTCATGGTCTTTTCGATCCCTCAAAGAGCTTTGACACACACACACACACACACACACACACACACACACACACACACACACACACACACACACACACACACACACACACACACACACACACCACACACACACACACACACACACACACACACACACACACACACACACACACACACACACACACACACACACACACACACACACACACACACACACACACACACACACACACACACACACACACACACACACACACGATTTACCTGGGAGAACTTGACATTTAAGCGGTGATTATCATGGCTTTTGTCTCAGAATAATAAGGTGAATAAACAGAGTGTTGTGCCTGGGAGGATTCTCCCCCACAGTGAACATTCAGACGAGTGAAAGTGTTTGACACATGCCGTGAGTGCTTTCTTTTGTTATTGTTGTGTCAGCGAGGCCCCTTCAAGCTGCCGTCACATCGCAGGTTATCTCTGTGATGCGTAAACACTGCGACCTTTGACCCCTGGCAGACATCCACCCACAGGCTTGGGAATTCTTCAACTGCTGAAACGCTCTTTATCACACTTGGAAGGTCACTGTCTGTCAGGGTATGTGCATTTAAGTGTGTGTGTTTATAGTTTCCCTGTGAGTCCTTGTAAAAAGCTCTATTAATTGATACATGTTGTGCTATGTGCTGTATCATACACATTTGTCTAGCTTATACACATCCCATGAACACTTTTAATCCATTACGTGACATTAAGAATCTTTCAAAAACCCATAAAACCCACAAAAAATATTATTTAATTAGTTGTTTGAACACTATAATAATTGCGTCTGTGGAAATAAAGTCTTGTCTTTTCCCAGCGCTTTTTACTGAAGCAGTTCAAAGTGGTACACTATCAAATATTTCTAATTAGAGCAGCAATGATCCTGTTAATTAATTTCTTCCTGTCAGAGGATCAGGCGGAGAGAACATCTCATTTGCAGCTCAGTATGACATCGAAAAGAAAAGCCACTAATGAGCGAGGCCTTTTTGTCAATGGGATGTTTGCTTGATAGCTCGACAAATCTCTCTCTACAAACACACTCATCTGTGTGTACTTTGACGAAAACGGTAATAACTGCTGCACATAAGGGTCAGTTTAATGTGTATTCTGTATTAATGCCTCACAGTGGTCACCTGGCAAAGAGACAACGATGATGCCTTCTCTTTTTCAGATAATCCCTGGCTCCTATCCATAAAGCTAAATTATTAATTTCCCTTTGTTTATTTAGATCCAGCATGCAGTGAGTAATATTATGAAAGAATACGTATCTTTGGAAGTAAAACCATGCCATGACTTTAAAAGCAATCTATGATTAAAAATAGTAACAACATGGACATTTTCACCTTTTAAGTTGATGTGGTGTCAGTAAAGAGTTGCTAATTACACAGCTTGGTTGAATACTCGATTCTGATTGGTCAATTTGGACATTCCAGAGATTGTTATTTATCGCTAACACACCGCTGCTAAGGAGAACAGACCGTTGCTAAGGAGGATCAAGGACTATATGCAGTCAATCCGCAGAAAAAGGAGTCCGGTACATTTTACGATAGCTGTAATACGGTTAAATATTGTATATCTCTCTCTCACACATGTACGATATTTAAAAGTAAAACATTCATTTGAACTGTTTTAAGGTATGTTGTGTGGCAAGTCCATCAGGGTGACTATTGACTTTTAAAGTAACACGCCTCTTTTACAGATATTGTGTAATTCGGAGGGATGCCTTACTTCTGTCACTTCTTGTATGTCGACAATCAAATGAACAACAGAATTAACATTAACAAAAGATGTGTTGTGCACAATTCTCTCCGTTTAACTATGAAGAAAGTATACAATAATAGCTGATTCATGAGCGCCTAATCCACCTCAGCTGATGCATGGCAACTGATTAACACTTTCCTTTCTTGTGCATTGACTGTCAAAACTCATATGTCCAAGGTAACTGGGGCGTAGGTGAGAAAGTGATCATCTAACAATCAGAAGGTCGTGGTTTGATACCCAGCTCACAAAGTAAACATTTCTAACCCGCTGCCTCTCTATGAATGTGTGTGAATGCCGACTTTGAGGGGTTGCAAAGACTAGAAAAGCACTATATAAACGAGTCTAATAACCATTTTTTCTGTGTGGAATCCAACAAATGAACCATATTTTTGCCTTGAAACTTGATAGACTTGACTGAATGGTAAAATATGGTATTTCGTCTCCAAGTCTTCCTCCTCCACTTCTTCTCCTGTGCCAGATTCGGAGGAGAAATGGAGGCGTGCATCCAGCTCTTCTGACTCACTCAGTTTGAAATGGTCCAGCCTGCCTACTTATGAATGACTCCTCTTCAAATCTTGATTCACTCAGAAGTCCTCACACAGAAATGCCAGTTCATTTTGTTTTTACGACAGAAAATCGAATAATGGACCAGATTATCACGTCCAACAATAGTGACATTAGGGGTGGGGGAAATAATCGATACAGCATAGAATCGCGACACTTTGCGTGGCGATATTGTATCGATACACAGACGCCAAGTGTTAGGAAGAATATCACTGGTCCCCGGCTTGAGCTTCAATCTCAGGATCCATGTGTTTATGATTCTCTCAAGAATGGAAGTAATCATCACATACAGAGCATCAACTAGTTCCTGAACAGTGTCCTTCACATGCTGATATACAAGAGAGGGAGTTACACAGTCACAAGATGGAGGAATATAAAGCAGTATTCAATGTTTAGTTCAGATGAGCTCCACGTCAGAAATGATCATGCTTGTCATATGTCTCTCTCTATAGAGGCTGAATCATCATGTTAATCACATAGCTATCATATGCCTAAAACAGTCCTGATGCTCTTCTAGGTAATCATACATCCTGTCATGTACATCCTGTCATGTACACAGCTACAGTTGGGATACCTTTGTTATCATGTTACTCTCATATTGGAAGAGTACTTACAGTATTTTCCCAACACCAAGTATTGATATTTTATTATATAAACCATTCATATTGCAAATCCAAATTAAAATTTTTGGGGACAACTGCTTTTTCAATCGACTAGATGGTGCTGAGCTTCTTCTTGTGCGGTCATGGCCATGGGGAGAGTCAGTGGGATTGGCAGGAAGTTAGTCAAAACAAAGATGGAGTCAGCGAAGAAAGAAATCAGATATGCAATGTACTGTATCGTATCGCAATACTTGGCATATCGTAGAATCGCAATACTATCGTATCGTGGCTTAAAGGGCCCATGTCATGCTTTTCCGGTTATTACCCGTCCCCTTGTGTGTTATGTAGCTTTTTATGCATGTAAACGGTCTGCAGAGTCAAAAACCCTCAAAGTACAACCTGTAGCGAGTAAAACAATAACACAGAAAAGACCTGTCTATGCTGCCCCAAACGCCTCGTTAGAGATTTCTCATTTTCCATTGTTTGCTTCCTGGTTCTGTGACGTGTGAATACCCAAATCAACAACAAATGACCGGATTGGCCCAAATGGACCAATCCGGAGCACCTCACACACCAGGATCCCTTGGCTAACTAACAGGGAGTCCCATTGACTTGCATAGAGCTCCCTGAACGCTGGTAATAGACGAGTTGGGATCGCGGAGAAATGCTCTCCGCAGACCCATTCTCACAGCGTTATAAACCTTTTTCTTTCTCAATATCAAGCCACACTTATTGTTTTTACTTCGGCTGTGAGTGTTTGTGTGTGCTCAGGATGAATTTCGCTTGTTCTTGCTGTATCGCCGACCCGGAAACCTGTCTGCTCCTCGCAGCAGCTCGCCGCAGCTCACAGCAGCGGCGAGCAGCAACGTCCCGACTAATCAGAGCACACTGGGCTCACAGGGAGGGGGGGGCAGGAGCTCCAACAAGCCGTTTAGGACAGAGAGTGAATACCTGGTGAATACACATACTTTACAGAGATGCTGTATGAGAAACCAATGTGATTTTGGAAAATTGCACAATTTAAATCTATTCTAGTAGACCTCAACAATGGAAATATGATCAGTAGAAATGGCCATGACATGGGACCTTTAAGTATCGCGATAGTATCGTATCGTGGAGCCTGGTGATTCCCACCCCTAAGTGACATGTTTCCAGTTTGCCACAGTAGGAAGAAAGCAACCTTTACACTTATTCCCTCCTCACCCCCCCTCCTCCCCTCTCTGAAGTCTCTGGTGTGTTTAATGAGCTCACTGAGCTGTGTTTAAGCTCATTAACCTTTGTGGGTGGCGAGTCCCACTGAGAGGGAAAGCCATTGATACACATGGCACCGATATAAAGAGGTTTTCTTCAGACTTCAAACATACTTATTTAAACTTATTAACTCTTAGTTACACACACAATACTCAGTTTGGGATTATGAGGACACATTCTTCTGATTTTACTTAATTTTTTACATGCCAAGAATTTCAAAATAATGTGTTAAACTCAAACAACTCGATTTGCAAACGAAGCCGCTGACATCTCAAGCTGTTGTTGCTTAATCCTTAAATGGTTTCTGTATTCTGGGGAGAATATCAAATTTGACAGGCTTTGTCATTGTGTAAAATGAGTGTAATAACAACAATCATATAGTGTGATTATGATGTAGTATGTGTGTAATATTGGTGTTACATGGGTACAATATGGGTGGAATAACGGCAGAAAGAGGGTGTACAGTAAAGGGGTGTATTAATGTGTAATATAGGTGTACTTACAATGTAATATTGCTGTTACATAGGTGTGATACCTGAGTATTATGGCTGTTATAAGGGCGTAACATTGTGTAACAGGGGTGTATCAATGTGTAATACCGGAATAATGTGATAAATCTATTAACAATACAATCTAATAATTGTAGGAATATCTTCTAATGGAAATGTGTTAATAAAACATTAGAACCACTGAGTCTAAAGCTGCATGTGTCGGGCCAAAAGACAGCAATGTAGTGCATGTGGTAAGTACTTATATTAAAAGTAAATATGTGAAATCAGACTGTTTTGTCTACATACTTGTTTTCACTTTAAGAGAAAAAGGCTTTGAGGATGAGAGCTATAGCCGCGTTGGCCGAACTCTATTAGGATAAAGTGTTTGGCTGGGTTTCTGGAGTGTAAACGTCTAAAGTCCAGCAAAATGCCAAAGAGAGCTGATCAAATCTGATACTTTAGAGGAGCGGCTTCACGCGGTGGTGAAAAGCTTCACAGGAAATGTGTTAGCTGTGAATGAGGCTCTTTTCCACAGAGTAACCACACAAACTACAGCTAATGATGTGCTGGTCACACTGTAGGTAGTTAGCTCAACATGCTATCAAGTGTGCTTACAGTGGAGCAAGAAATCACTTTAACACATTCCTTTGGCTTTTGCATTCGTCTAAAAAAAAAACTAAAACATCTTACACTAGAAATCCAATGCAATAGGAAACATGCCGTTTGCCTAGTAAAATATGTCACACACTGCTATTAAAGAAGGTTGTTTTCTATCTACTGAATATGGAGTATTTTTAGGGGCAAAAATAACAATGGATGGATAGGAAAATGCGCTACAAAGTGAGTGACATGCATCAGTTGGAATGCATCCAGTCTAATCTTGAACAAGCAGGAAGTAGGAAGAAGAAGAAGTGGGAATGGTATCAATCCCAGGGTATTACATCCTCGTATTTGTTCAAAAAAAAAAAAAACTTGGAAGTGGTTGTCAGTCAGTCGTCAAACAGCACTTTGTTTAACCCATTCCTCGGGCTTTTGCTATTGTGTTTTGGAAAGGCTAACAAGGGGAAACAAGAAAGGAAGAAATAATCGAATGCACAGTTTCTTTCCAAACAGAAAAACACTAACACTGTATTTGGAGGAATCCAAATGTAGTGTAATGGCTGCTAAACTGCCACGCATCATGTGCTATTTGCCTGGGGAAATGTGTTATTTTACTACACACTGCTATTAAAGTGAGCACTATGTTTGTTTGCCATCTACTGAAAACATACATATATGAATAGTAAGAAACGTTGCTAAACACAAACTAAATGACATGCATGAGTTTGACCGTTTCCAGTCTAATCTTGAACAAGCAGGAAGTAGGTAGGGGAAGTGAGAATGGTGTCAATCCCAGGGTATTACATATTTGGTCCAGAAAAAGAGCTTCAAGTGGGTGTCAGTCAGTCGTCAGACAGCCTTCATCTGTCAACTCTGACGAAAAGAGAGGATTTGCTTAGCTTCAGACGTGAAAACCACAAGACAAATTCTCAAAAATGACTCAAGGTACAAATCAAGCATTATAGAAAAGATCTACAAGACAGAAAGTTGGCTTAATCTTGCTTTTTTAGTCGTTTTCTCCCCATGCTTATGCTCTAGACTTTGAAACACATAGATACAAACACTTCCCCTAATTGCCTGTCTCCATACAAACACAATAGTAGTAAAAGCCTCTGCTGTAGTTTTAACATGACAGCTCCATTACCAGCTGGCATTATGCCCCGCTCCATGCCTCAGACCATCCCAACACCGAGTAGAAACAGGACTCTCTTTTCACTTCTGACCACATTATAAAACTAGATAACATCACGGAAATCTCATCCCTTTAAATAACAACAAATGTCTACTGCAGATTTTAAGGCAAACCCTCAAAAGATAATTAAGTCAGCAGCAGCAGCAGTGGAAGAAGTACTCTGATTTTAAACTGAATAACCCAATCCCTTACCCTAAAGTTACTGTTTCCAATATCTTAAGAAAAAATATGAAACTATTGGCATCAAAATATACTTAAGTACCAAAATGACAAAAGTAGAAATACTCGTTATGGCTCATTTCAAAACGATATATGTTAAATAAATGGATTATGATTATTGATGCATTAATGTGTCATGACAGCAGGTATGTGTAGCTATTTGTATTAACTTTGTACACTGCTGCTGGATCACTTCATCATACATCAATGTTTTTTTATTAGATATTAAATATTGTGTATTCGCTAATAATGAGTCTGTAAAGTCAGAAAAGAAGCTGTCAGATAAATGTAGTGCAGTAAAGCGTACAGTATATGTTTCCAAAAGGCAGGAGAGTAGAAAGTAGCATAACATGGAAATACATGAGTAAAGCACAAATACCTTAAAATGTGTACTTAAGTACAGAACTTGAATGCATGTAGTTAATATCCACCGCTGGTATTTAGACAGTTCCTATAGATTGATGTTTGATTGTCGAGTGTTTAATTAATATAGAAAAGATAAGTACCAAGATTAACCCAAGGAGCTACTTTGCCATTTTCCAATGTATCCATTCTTGGTTTTATTATCACGATGCTTTGATATTTTAGAGTAGACTAAAACATTATTGTTCCAGTGGTATTGTTGTGTAAATAAGTGTCATGCATACTAAATGAGAACACCGACTGACAATCCAGTGGTAGAAAGAGATATCCCTGCTGCCACTCTCTCTCCTCCTGTGGGACTGGTTGTTTAATGCCGACATGTTTCTTTTAGAAAGCCCGGTTGTTTCCATCGCTGTCTCCTTCTGATTGTCTTTTACAGTCACTGCTCCCCGGGGAGGAAACCGTCATATTGTTTCTCCCTCCAGCAGATGCTCTCCTCCTGCCGTAATCTGTCTGCCGCTGAGCCAATATTATTAGACGCTGATTTTTTTTACAGGCAGTGGAGAGGGGGGTGGAAGAGAGGGGGGTGGAGGGGAGTGAGGGTGCATATTCACATCTTCACAGCTCACTTCACTTACTCTGTGGCAGAAAAGGTTAAGAGCTAGTGAGACCGGAGGAGAGGATTAGTGCTGTGAGGATTGCTTTTTATTACTGTTAAGGTCACAGCCATATTTAAAAATCCATGAGAGCCGCGTCGCTGGATGTGTGGCTGGATGGGAGAGACTCTCAGCGCCGCAGAATCAGCTTTGATTTCATTAAAGAGACACTGTGAGGCTGCTCGTGAATACCATAACCACAGAGGAGCGGGAGATAACCGCAACAATGCTATCAGCAATCACTGGAAATCAAAGTGTTTCCACCATGAGAGGAGCCTGTTTGTGCCATGTGATACAATGGGTCTGGAAAAGGATTACATCATCGTTTGGGAGAGAGAAGCCTTGGACTGCCACCTGGTGTCCGTCTCACTAACTGCACCCTCGTGTGAAGTGAAGCAGCAGCGATAAAAAACAATGAGCATTTGTTCTCTGAAACGAGCTGCATGAATTACCAGCAGCAGCTCCTCTCTGCTACATGAGACAAGAAAGTGTCCGTGCACAGGGGGAATAGTGGCAGCCTAAGTTTTCCATATGAGAGCATGGGAAATGGTGATTGCATCGTACCCATACATCCGCACTAAAACCACCAGACTCAGGGACAGTTTCATCCCACAGGCCATAAGACTGCTAAACACCTGAGCTCTCTTAAAGGTCCCCTATTATACTATTTTTCATCAATATATTACAGGTCTCAGATAAATACAGAACCTGTCTCTGATTGGCTGAAACACCAAACAGATCATTGCAGCATCCCATAATCCCCTCTGTTTCAGCCCTGTTTCAAAAGTGCTGATTCTCTGTCTGTTACTTTAGATGAAAATAAGGAGCCACTCCCCACGCCCCTCTGAGAGATATTTGGTTAAAAAGAACCCAATGGTGCTCTAGGAGGAAATTCAGGTGATAAGGTGGGGGGGGGTTACCTTGGTTGGTGATTGGCTAATGGTTACACAAGCCAAAACATCGTTATGACATCATAAAGTGGCCAAAATCTGATCAGCTCGTTTTCAGACAGGTTTTTATATAAATGGATCAGGACAAAAAGAGAGAGAATCTTTGTTCCTGAAACTTTCAGAGTCTCTTTACACAGAGGGGACACATGTTGATGTAGAAAAGACATGAACAAGTGCATTTTGCACAATAGGTGACCTTTAAGTGCCCCGATAAACATTCCTGTTGTCATCTTGCAATATACTAATTTATATAAATAGTTATCACCGCAATAAACCGTATTTAATTTTGTCTTAATTTACATTATTTTATTTAATATTCTGTTCTTGTACAGATCATATTCTATTTACATGTATATAGACTTTTTGCACTACTTTTGATTTTGTATTTTATTATATATGTTGGATTGTTGGAGGAGCTCAGGTCAGAAGAATTTCATTGCCATTTCTACACTAGCTTTGTGCATATGACAATAAAACCTTTTAATCTTTTGAATCCTCTGTGTTGCCAAGATGCCATCAGACAGCTGCGTTGTGTTTGCAGAGCTAAAGCAAAATGACGCAGAGTTTAGTGCTCGTCATAACTCGGGGATTAGAGCTTCTCTTTTAAGGCGACACATCTCTGAAGAGCCGGCAGCCATGAGGGAGCCGTCGGGCCTCGACTGCAGATGAGACGACAGCAACATGTTTTCACATATTTCCAGCTCTGTGTGCAAGCAGAACAGGCGCTAGTCTCCGAGGAGCCTCTTAATGGCACTTATAGAGGAATAGCAAAATGGCTTAAAAGCAATTCGACAAGAGGCACTCTGCCAAAGCTGCCTTTTAAATTCCTCCGACAATAAATTCCTCCGACAATTCGTATCTCAGGAAAAGCCTTTTGGACCAATTACACATCATGATTCAGATGCTTATTCTATATAAGAGTTGAAAAGCGCAGCTGACTGAGAATGTATTGACATCTTGTTGGGTGGCAACAGAGAAACACTTGTTGATCCTCGAGTGGAGTGTAGTCAATTAAAATGGTTTTCTATACATAGCTTAAAGATAGGTTTAGCTTGTGTTTCAGGGCACATAGATACACATTTTCATAGTGTAGCTATCATATTTTCTGGAAAAAGATAAATAAAGGCAGATGGATGTCAAGGGCACCAAGTCATTTCTGCTATTTGCTTTGCCGGAGTCTACAAGATAGTAAAGTGAGGGTTGTTTTCAGATAACCACTCCCTCCTAACTTAATAGAGCTCAGTGACATTTAGATATATATATATATATATATATATATATAGAGATAGAGATAGAGATAGAGATAGAGATAGAGATAGATATAGATAGATATATATATAGATATATAGATATTGTACTTTTCAAAAAGGTCAGATCAGCCAGAAGGAACGCGCACTGAATCCTGATGCATTTTAAAGAAGCTGTATTATGTTGTGATTGTCCCTTTTCTGTAGCGTGTAACATAGGTTGTTGTGCATATGGTCTGCAAAGGCTAAAACTCCAAAGTTCCTCCACTTTGGTCACTTCAACACATTGTACGTGATAGGCTAAGGGGCGGGACATCTCTAAGCGGTTGACCAATCACAACACAGCCGGTTAGCTAACCAATCAGAGCAGACTGGGCTCTGGTTTCAGACAGAGGGTGAAAAGAGGTGCTGCAGCACAGGCAGTATGAGAAAAATAAAGAGCTCTTTGAACATTAAAGCATGGAGACATGTCCCAGTAGAGACACTAAATACAAAAGGGGCCCTTTAATCATATCATTGTTATATTTCTATTCGTCCACGGTTTGAAACATCCAGCTCTGATATTTACGTTTTTGCAAGAAATACTTTGGACCTACGATACAGTCTTAATGAAAACCATCGACAGTGGGGTCTGTAAATGAGAGTAACTTTGACTCCCTAATTTCAAGTAATGCTTATCCAACTTTACCTCTTTAACCCTAACCCTAACCCACTGCCACACAATTCTATTCACATTTATTGAAAGATAAGATAACTTTATTGACACGTGAACTTTCAAAATATATACAATTGAAGAATACATTGAACGTATTGAAAGTGATGCTACAGCAATATTGGGGTTACTGAACCTGCAATACTTTGTCCAAAACGATGTTACATTCATCCAGTCCACAGCCCTGCACTGAGGCCTGTCTGAAATGTAAAAACAAATTGTCTCTCGACTACACCAGAGTGGTTTTGAATTGATTTTCATCATCAGTAATATACAATATTTCTGAAGCACTCGAAGGTTGAGAGCAGCAGTAAAAACGTTGTCGTCCGGGACCTGACACACTGCTCAGAGAAAATGGAGCAAAGCTAATAACTCCAAATATGAGTTCAATCCTTCACAGCGGCTAACTGCCAGCTCCGCACACATATTTCATCCGTGCTTTGTGATTTCAGAGCCACCTCGCAAACGCTGCTTATGATCTCATTTCGGTTGCTAATGTATTCCCGTTTCTCCGACTCGCTTTGTTCTCCGGGAGGAAAGTGTTTGGTGTGCCAAAGTAATGATTTCTGAAAGGTGGTGTTTACAGGCTTGAATGGGAGCAGTGAAAGCAGAATGAGCGACGCCTCAGAAACTGTATGTAAATGTAATTAGGTTTTCAATCTCAGCTGGTGATTTCATACTCTTGTTCAGCCCTGGACATCCTAATAAATATCTCTGCCATGGAGTCGATGAATCAGAGCAGACACGGGCACAAATTAAGGAAATCATTTGTATACTGTACAACAGATTCAGCTGGAAAGGAAATGGCATGTGACAAGTGCTGTTCATTCCTTTATAGCCTCTTTTATAGGAGCTGTATCTACTACACTTAAGACTTTATGGCTTCAAAACAGAATTATATTGTTCACATTAAAGCGAGACACCTGCGATAATAAAGCAAGAAGAGTCAATTGTGGAGATATATTCAAGGAAGATGTAATTTGCATGGATACACTGTTTTTAAACATTGCAGTATGATACTGTTATGTTTTCCTAAAGAGAGCTGTTATATCAGTCTTGGACCTAGTCATAGTAGGTATGTTATTGAATTAGTTTCCAGAGAATAGTCTCTCTTTGCTAATTATTACGTTAAGTGAGCTGACACCAAGCTCAGAGGAAATGCAAAGAGGCTACATTGAAATATAATACAGTTAAGTGTTAGTTAATGTAAAGAAATGTATGTGCGTTCATGTGCAGACGTATATATAGTTTGTTAATTGGATAATTCATATCGTGCAAGAAAGAAGTCATGAGATGATGACCTTGCGACATCTGGAACATGTCCAAGTTTAGGAGAACTGACAATGTGTGTGCATTAAACATGTTTAGGGAACATGTTCGTGTGTCATTTAGGAAACGTATATCTGCCCTGTGTTTCTTGTACTTCGTGGGAGCATTGCTGTATGATTGCTTGAGGGCAGGTCATGTTTCCCCATTGTTGTTTGGTGGTGCGCAACTAAATAATGATTCATCTCAACTATATCTGTGGTGGTGTTTTATTGATTCCTCTCTGTTTCATTCTGTTTGTTGTGGGTGCTGGATTGCCACAACAGAGCCTATTCAGCTTTTGGGGTTTTCAGTGTGTTATATACACAGTACGTTTTTGTGCATGTAAACGGTCTGCAAAGGCAAAAATCCCTGTGTTCCCTCCCTTCCTTCTCACTTGTTGTCTTGGTAACTGGGTGTTTTATTTATACTTTTACTGAAGTACTTCTTCCACCTTTGGTTTCTCGTCTTTCTTCCACAGGTCGAGCCCTTGCAGTGAATGTTTAAGCAGTCCAGTCAGTGGAATAATGCTCATTATCTCGGTCGTGGGCAGAGTAATATTCTCCCCGTGTGATCTGTTTACTTCATGAAGGTAAATTAAACCAAGGGAATGATTTTCTTTCTCTTTGCCGATTAATTTCAATTTGTATAAACAAAACTCTTCAAGGTCAGTAAATGAGAGCGCCGTGTTTGGAGTGTGAATGTAATTTTGTTGCCTCGGGGATCCTGCGCTATTAAAATGTGCTCATTCAGAAGCATAGTGCCGTACTTGACCTGAATAACAATTTTAGCGTTGCCTCACTTCATGCTAACAGTGAGTGTACTCAACTGAACTTGTCTTTTTGTTCCATCTACTACATTTGTTTTTGAAAAGAGGACATATTATCCTAATGTTCAGGTTCATATTCATATTTAGTGTCTCTACTTTAAAGAGTCCTCTCCTGCTGATGTTCAGGTGTATATCAGTATGTAGTGTCTCTACTTTAAAGAGTCCTCTCCTGCTGATGTTCAGGTGTATATCAGTATGTAGTGTCTCTACTTTAAAGAGTCCTCTCCTGCTGATGTTCAGGTGTATATCAGTATGTAGTGTCTCTACTTTAAAGAGTCCTCTCCTGCTGATGTTCAGGTGTATATCAGTAAGTAGTGTCTCTACTTTAAAGAGTCCTCTCCTGCTGATGTTCAGGTGTATATCAGTATTTAGTGTCTCTACTGGGACATGTCTCCATGCTTTAATGTTCAAAAAGCTCTTTATTTGTCTCATACTGCCTGTGCTGCAGCACCGCTTTTCACCCTCTGTCTGAAACCAGAGCCCAGTATGCTCTGATTGGTTAGCTGGCCGGCTCTGTTGTGATTGGTCAACAGCTTAGAGATGTCCCGCCCCTTAGCCTATCACGTACAATGCGTTGGAGCGCTAGCCAATAGAAGCGTGAGTGTTATATAGTGATGTCACTGTGTTCCAGAAGTAAACAAAGGAGTCCAATGGAGGCGTTTCAGATGGGGAGAGTTGGTGAGTGGAAAATTAGGAATTTTACATTTTAAGACCCACACAATAAACTATATGAGACACTACAGGACAGGGAAACCCCCAAAAAGCACAATATGGCCTCTTTAAGTATGTAACTTGACTTAATGTGATTAGTTACATTGAACGACTGCAGGATCATCATCTCCTGTCTGCAAACGGTTGGAAAATGTGCACTGCAGTGTTATGATTTGTAGTCTTTGGGTCTGTTAAAGTTGCTGTAATGGAAATGGTTGGGTGGTGACAGAGGCATGCTATCTCTGGGCTGTAAAAGGCTCCCAGGGGTGCTCTATATGTCACCACGCACTGCTTCTCTCAGCACCCTGACGTACACACAGGCCAACCTTTAGAAATGTCAGCGCGATAAAACTCGATGGACTCAATGTGCTGGACCTGGTGGTGTCAGACGCCATTAGTTTTAATCCTATATGCGGTGAAATTGCTCTTGAAAGGTAAAGGGATCTATAACTGTCTGTGGCCCCGGGGCTGTGCCATTGTAAATCTCTCTGTATGCTGATGACTGCTCTCTGTTAGGGTTGGATTGAGAGAGTGTGTGTGGAGACGTTGTGTCCCAGCAAAGTGTTGGCTAAGCAGAGGTGGGAAGAAGTGGAGTACAAATACTTCGTGACTGTACTTAAGTACATTCTTCTGGTATCAGTACTTTACTCCACTACTTATTTTTCTGACGACTTTTTACTTTTACTTCTTACATTTTGAACACAAATACCTGTACTTTCTACTTCTTACATTTTCCAAACAGGCTGGTTCCTTTAGTTTGAATGTGTGTTTGGTGGCGTGATCATTATTATTTAGAGTCATTGCGTGCCTATTGATTTGAACACGATCCGTGTATCCATCATTTCCTGGTCTTCTCTAAAGAAGAGGGACCAATGAAAACGTTGTCATGTTGCCGTTGTTCAGCATGGAAACATTCATTAGCTAACAATGACATTATTGTTCTATTCATATAAAGGGAGGTCAGGTACTCTTTAAAACAGCTGGTAGTTATGGGTACTTTTTACTTAAGTACATTTCAAAGCCCAAACTTCTTTACTTTTACTTGAGTAAAGAAGTTTAGTCTTCTTAGTATTTTTAAACACGAGTATCTGTACTTCTACTTGAGTAAAGGATGTGTGTATTTGCCATCTCTGTGGTTAAGTAATGGAGCTGCAGTGGTTTGTGGGAGGCAGTGCATCTTGCTGCAGTGGTGTTTTACCGTAGTGGAAAAAAAGAGCTGTCCTTTCCACTCTGCCGCTCTCGGTTTGTGAGGCCAGCGGAGATTCATTGGTTCTGTGATGACTCTATACACTCTGCCTTGCTGTGGCTCCTTTTAAATTGCTGCTGTTCACTTCTCTTTGCTCCGTGACAGAGACACGCAGGGGAACATGGTGCAATGACAAATGTTCACTAGTAGGACACAGGAATAAATGAATGTAAAACAAGGGGAAAATACGGTGGGATGAAACAGTGAAATACAAGAGAAAGCTTCTAGAAACCCTAATGAAGTGATTTTCAGGTTTAAGTCTTTATTCCACCCCATTTCCAAAAGGCCGATCTGCCCCTGGGAGGCACAACTATCTCATGGGTTTAATTAAACAGATGTTCTGTCTTGGTTACATCTGTCTGAGAGCCAATGATCTTTTTGTACAAGACTCTAATCCGCCCTTTGAAATCTCTTAAAGTAACACACTGTATTTTCATTCGGGGAGGCACAGGGATTATTGTCATAGCACATGTGGACTGGGCTGGAAATCTATTTAACACACTGGCCTCAGCGTTGTAAAATAAACCCGTAAAAAGAAGCAAAATGTCAATAAGGTTGGAGACATTTGAGGACCGAGAGCAGGTCAGTTTTTACACACCGAGTCTCTACAGAATGCAACGTCATTTCCTGCCTGAAATTAAATATTAGTCATTTACTTTGGCTCAACTAATGGAGGTAGATACAAATGAAGTCAATTGTTCCAATTATGTTCCCACTTCAGAGGCGCATGTGTGGCTTCTGATTAGAATAAGCCATAATCACTTAGTGTCGTTAAGTAGTGGCAATTGAGAATGGTCCTGTTGTGTTCATTTGTTCAACTTCTGAGCAGAAAACTGTTTCATTTGCTAAAAATGCACGTCTACAAAATTCTTCAAGTGAGTTCATTTGTTTAAAAAAACTGCACTCTGAAATTGTGTCCCTTTTTTGTGATAGCAAGACAATTTTGAGTTAAATTACGGGGTTATTTAAGTTTTACTATTTTGTTTTAGGTGGGTCTCTAACAGGCATGAATCTTTTAGGAAACATATTAAGTATGCATAGCTAAGGAAAACTCAAAATACAGTTTCTAATTACTGTATCACCAGAGTATTTATGACCAGTTTCTAATTATGACCAGAGCTTAGTCCAGAACGGATAATCATTTTTTAGTCCAAGAAAACATTTGAAATCCAAACATAAAACGATCAGAAATAAACTCAGCAGTTTAGAGGTCGTCCCCTGCAGCAGCAAACAGTCTCTGGTCATATTGCACTGTATGTCTGAGCCACTTCCTCTCTGAGACGGAAGGATGCAGGGAGCTGCGTTCCACTTCCTGATTATATGATGACTGAGGTTTCCTGTGTGGCTACATGTCTGATTCAGAGAAAGTTTAACATGTCTGCATGTCAAGAAAGCAAACGGGGGAGTACAGCAGAGTGCACCATAAAAAAGGTAGTATAGAAAGTGCATCATTTGCATTATTTGGAGAAACTTAGGGTCACTTGAGGTCAGAATCAGAAACAGGTTTATTAGCAGGTAGGTTGACACGTACGAGGAATTTGACTTGGTGTCGTGGTGCATACATAAAAGTAAAATTAAAAGTATAATAATATTAATAACATTACAAAAAATACTACAAAATATATTAAAATATAGCAGTATTTACATAGAACTAGAATGGAATAAAATATGGAATAACGTTTGGCAGTAATACAAACAGAAAACAGACATTGTGTGCATTAATAGGGAGGCGTGTGGCGCAGTGAATTAGTGCGTTGGTGTTCAGATCAGGGGAGCACAGGTTCAAACCCCACTGCAGTCAGCATGTCGTTGTGTCCCGGGCAAGACACTTCACCCCAAATTGCTCCTGTGGGGATTGTCCACAGTATTGAGTATGTAAGTCGCTTTGGATAAAAGCGACTAAAACAAGTGACATGTAATGTAATGTAATGCAGTGCAGATTCTATTCTATGATGTGGCTGAGGTAAAGTGGAATGTGCATAGTCTGGATACTATGCTTCTGACCTTTGCTCTCCCCAATACTGTTTGCTTGTGATGTGGTTGATTAAGTAACACTTTAAATGCATATGTCAACTGCTTTTGTTAAGCATGCTTCAGCTCCTTTAAGCAGCCCTGACAGATCTGGCTGTGTCCACTGTCTGCTGTTGAACACTATTAACCAAACAACTCACCGCACAGCTCAAGGAGGAGCGCAGCTGCTGACCTCATCATGCCAGCGAATCATGAGTGACCGCCTGTTTGTGTTTCCGTGCCATCTCTGCGGTCGTGATTGCATTTGAACCGCGGCAGAAGTAGCGTCAGGAGGAGGAACAAGTGGAGCATGTCTCTCTTTCTCCCTGATGTCCTATAAAGTCTTGTTGCACTGCACAGATGCTGCACAGCCGCTTAAGCTTCCAGGAAATCATCACCGACGGGGAAAAACATCCTCCTGTGGCTGTGGGTGAGCCTCTGCTGGGGATTGTGTGGGTGCCAATGCTGTGCATCATGTGTCCTTGTGTGTTAGCAAGAGCCAAAACACGAAGCGTGGACATGCACGCAGCCACACTGTGGTGTCATGGTAATGTAACTAAACCCCTCTAATTTAAACTATCAAGGGAGGGCCTCTGAACACCAGACGCTCTCTGCAGCCTCGTATCACTGCCCAGGGTTTTTGGACTCTAATGTGATTCTGTGCAAGTGGGCTTCAACTGGCAGGCAGGCATGCACAGCCGGACCAAAAAAAAGCCCAAGTGGGAATTTCCATCATTCCAAAATGTTAATCTAAGCCTGTGTTGGCACATGCAAAACACAGCAAATACACAAGAACTCAGCAGCTACAGCCAGGGACGAGCCGCGGACATATTTGCATTGCGAGTGCACCATAACTCGACCTCACACCTCGCTGACATGTAAATCAATTGTGTAAAAAAAAAAGAAAGAAAGGTTTTCCCAGTGAATTAAACACACAGCGATTAAATGTTACACAGAAAAGATGGCACAGGGTCACACACCTCGTCTCATTTAAACCCATGTCCTTCACACTGCAGTGTCAAATGTGTTCAAATTTAACATCTATTCAGGCAGATTTTGCCACCGGTGAATAAAGCATTTCTGCTGCTGCATGCCTGGTTGTGGGGGGGGTCAGGGGTGCAGGTACTGCTGCTGGAGGTGTAACGAGGTGCAGAAGACACTTCCAGGGCAATTTAACAAAGCTGGGACTGGAAACGTTGAATGCACAACCTTGCTTTCTGTCATGCAGACCAAAAAAATGGAACAGGAGACATTATTTATTCGACGCCTACGTGTTTGTTTGTTTCTAAAGACTCGTGCGATTCTGCTCGACACGGCTCCATCTGTTACAATTTCAATTAACGTGGAATTGTTGTGGCGACGTGAAGCAGTGTTAGGAAACTAATTCTCTTGTCTAGGGACACCCCTATTAAAAAGGCAATTTAAAGTGTCGTATGAACAGGAATCTGAGTATTTTTTATTCACCTAATATTGAGCAAATGTATCATCCATGTGAGGAATAAACAACAGCTGTTTTGAAGCGGTTTACGCTCACTTTTGGAAGTCAAGTCTGTAAGAATAGTAGTTAAGTGTGATGATAAAGAACCACTAACACTGAAACACACCTCAGTTATACATTCATTCAAATATTCATCAAATACTTCTGACTAAGACCGTTTCATCATATTGATTGTTCCAGTACGGTATCATGCATCCCTCCAACCATTTGTGAAGAAACACTGACACCAAGTGGTCCTTTAGAGACACACACACTTTGAGGAGCCGTTGTGAGAGCTGTTGAACTTATTTTCCTTTTTATTCTAACACTTTAAAGTTAAGAAAAAGCCCCTTTTTAATTGACATCTTAGACACAAAAGTATAGATAAGAAACTTAAATAATCAAATGTATTTAAACAACACCAATTCCAAATGTGAGTGAAACAGCTCACACACACACACACACATGCCGGTAGCAAGAATATGATCTCCCCAAGGCTTTCAACAATTAAAGTAAATGAACCTACCAGCCCAAATGTTTCGGCA